>RPOG01001369.1:81911-156707 GCA_008086565.1 Thalassoma bifasciatum | reverse complement strand
TTTGTTATGTGTGTGTGTGTGTGTGTGTGTGTGTGTGTGTGTGTGTGTGTGTGTGTGTGTGTGTCACAGCTGTGTGTCCTGCAGGCCGGAGCCCTAAGCGTCAACAGCTCTAACGTAGACGGGTTCACGCCGCTGCACGTCGCCGCTCTGCACGGCCACGCCGGTCTGACCGGGCTGCTGATTCGCCACGGAGCGAACGTCAACGCACGCACAAACCAGAGCGCCACGCCGCTGCACCTCGCCACGCAGCACAGCCACATCCAGGTGAGTCACACACAGTCCTCTGTGTGTTCGGAGGTCACTGTGTCACACTTTTTCTCACGCTGGTGATTAAAGTGAATATTTTACAGAGGCTCATTATGTAGAAATGGGTCAACTAGAAGCTGTAAATCTCTCTGTGATAAACTCCCCTCTGTAAACTGCACTAGCGCCACCTGGTGGGTAGAAAAAGATTGAGAGGATTGAGACTTCAGTCTGCAGCATTGTGCAATAAGATATTAAAAACCCACAACTTCAGAACGACAGTGACTATAAGTGTGCCAGCGTGAACGGTTTCATGAAGTTATTTTAGAATCTAGCAGAATTTTTCATCGGTCAAATTAGGGCTGAACGATCTCAGAAAAAAATCTAAATGCGATTTTTCTGGCAGATACAGCGATCCCAATTGGATTCACGATTTTCTTGAAAACATGCTTTCGTGAAGTTTTCACATTGTACAGAAACATTTACAAACTTGACAGAAAATTACATCAAACCATTGAAACATCAGAAGCTTTTACTCTAATGTGATGATGGAAATGAAAACTGAAGGTAAGAATTGTTTCCGACTATGAGATAAAAGGGCAATATTGTAACATAAAAAGTGAAAATTGTGACAAAATTCTGAGACAAAAAGTCAAGATTTTGAGATAAAACTTCTTAAGTTTAAGAAATTGGTTAAAGATTATGTGGAAAAACAGTACAAACTTTCTCATTCAAGGTCAGAACTTTAAGATGACAAAAGTCTACATTTTGAAATAAAAGCAATTTTTTAAATAAAAAATTGAAATTTTGACACAAAAAGTCAAATTCTAAGATTGAAGTTGAAATTATGAGAAATAAATACAGATTTTAGGATAAAAGGCAAAAAAAACCATATTTAAAAATAAGATTTTTTTGATAAGTTGTTAAATCTTCTTCTCAAAATCCCCAGTCTAAAACCTATTCCTGCTTTTTCTACACCAGACTTTTAAATTGTATTTTTAGTTATAAAAACTAAAGAACAGAAAGAGCTATCTTTGAATCTTAACTTTTAAAAATGATGTTCTCAAAATATCCAAAATTGTGTCAAGTTCTTCCTCCTGTGCATGTATTCATCCGCTGCTAAAAGTAGTCCCCAAACAGCACAACCTCCTTCCTCTGTGACAAAAACTCTCCAGGTTTATTTTCTCATCTCCTGTGTGTGTTTTTATCTCGTGTGTGTCCTGGTTTTGTTCAGGTGGTGAGGATTCTGCTGGAGTGTAACGCCAAACTGAACAAGAAGGATCATTACGGAAACACACCTTTAGTTCACGCCTGTCTCTGCGGGAACGTGGAGACGGCCACCACCCTGCTGCAGGTAAAAACAGATTTAACTTTAATGATAAAAAAGCGTTAATTGATTAATCAAAGACTTCTCTATTTTCTAACTCCATTGATAGATTTGTTTTTACTCATTCAAAACAATTCAGACGTCATTTTTGCCTTTTAACAACTTCAACTAAGACATTTTTCTGGACTTGTCAGTTGAATTTGACTCAAATTAAGTGTAATAAGACAATTTTTACTAAAAATAAAACACTAACACCTGCTTAGATTTCAGTTTTTACAATCTACGATGCAAAAACTCAAATTTTAGCATGCGTTGATATCTTACTTTTGGAAAAAAAAGTCTAAATCAACTTAATAAAAGCCTCATTTAACTGACAAATCCAGATAAATGTTTCATATCAAGATTTTAAAATTCAAAAATGATGCTTGATGAGGTAAAAAAAATGTATTTGTCAAGTTTCTTGAAATAATAATAATGTCTATCAACCAGAAACCAAACCAAAACTTTTTTTTCTTACATAATCATTTTAAAACCTTAAAATATGACATTTTTTTGCTTTTTGTTTCAGCAGAATGTGGCTCATATTAAAGCTCCTGTGAGGAACTTTTGGCCTTGACTTGTCGAGTTTCTTGACTTGATATTAATGTCTATAGAACATTTTCGTATTGTTTCAGGCTTCATTTTTGTATCTTGGAATAAATACGACATTTTTCTGCACTTTATCAGCAGAGTGAGGCTCATATTAAAGCTCCTGTGAGAAACTTTTGGTTTAATTAACAAAGTGTTTGAAAGTTGTATGAAACTGAAAAAGCTGCTTTGTTTGTGGCGTCGGGTGCAGAGTAACGCGCTGGTGAACGTGGTGAACCTTCAGGGGAACACGGCGCTCCACGAGGCCGTTCGGGGGGGTCACCAGGCGCTGGTGGAGCTGCTGCTGAGGGGCGGAGCCTCGCCGGGGATCAGGAACAAGAGGCAGAGGACGCCGCTGGACTGCGCTTACGAACTGGGCGGAAAGGTGGACGCTCGTTTTTAACTAAAGAAGCTCAAAGTGTGAAGAAACAAACTCAAAACTCTGCATAAAAATCACATTTTATTTATAACTGATGAGTCTTTTACTGTCTTTATGGTCAAATTACATTCTAAAAGCTGAAAAAAAGACAGCCTCAAATTGTTTTTCCTCTTTAAACGACAGAGTTTTAACCCTGTAAGACTTAAATTTAGAACAATCTTTGAACAATTTTAGAAAAAAATCTAATTGCGATTTTTCTGGCAGATACAGCGATTTCTATTCGATTCACGATTTTCTCTAAATCAAACTTTAGTGAAGTTTTCACAATGTACAGAGACATTTACAAACTTGACAGAAAATTACATTAAACCATTGAAACATCAAAAGCTTTTACTCTAATGTGAGGATGAAAATAAAAACTGAAGGTAAGAATTGATTCTGACTTTTAAATAAAAGGTCAATATTTTAATATGAAAAGTGGAAATTTTGAGAATTAAAGACAAAATTCTGAGACAAAAAGTCAAAAACTTCCAGAGTTTAAGAAATCAGTTTAACATAATGTGAAAAAAGTCCAAACTTTCTCATTTAAGGTCAAAACTTTAAGACGACAAAAGTCTAAGATAAAAAGTCTACATTTCGAAATAAAGGCAGTTTTTGAGATAAAAAGTTAAAATTTTGATATAAAGAGTCAAAACTCTAAGATTGAAGTCAAAAATATATAAAATAAATACAAAATTCTGGAATAAAAGG
Organism: Thalassoma bifasciatum; assembly: GCA_008086565.1. NCBI lineage: Eukaryota > Metazoa > Chordata > Actinopteri > Labriformes > Labridae > Thalassoma > Thalassoma bifasciatum. The sequence goes on along the minus strand of RPOG01001369.1, from coordinate 153,381 downwards.
CAAAAAAAATTTAAAGGAAGATCTTTAGATAAATAGTTGAAATTTGACTTTAATCGAATCCCTGAGTCTAAAACCTATTCTTCTTATTTCTAAACCGAACTTTTTAAATTGTATTTTCAGTTTTAAAAACTGAAGAACAAAAAGAGCTATCTTTGACTCTTAACTTTTAAACAAAATATTCTCAACTGTGTCAAGCTGAATAAAGTGAAATACAAAACAATTAAAAACGAAATTCAACAATCCCAAAGAAAAAAGGATTTTTCCAACAGTCTCACACTCAAAGACAGGTGTGTGTGAAACAGCTTGTAACTTATTTTTACAAGTTTTTTCAGCAGAAAAAAATAGCAGCTTCGATCACATGATCACGATGTTTGAAATAGCGATTTCAATCAGAAAATGATAAATCGTTCAGCCGTATTTAGAAGAAAATTTGACTAAAAAGAGGACAGTGTTTGGTCACCTGAGACTAAAAACTCTACAACTCCTAAAAAGTTTTAACTAGAAAGCTCAAATTTCACCCAGATGTAGATGACAGGGTGTTAAAGTTGGCTAATAAATATCTTATGTCTAATGTGAATTATCTCTAAGTAAACAATGCTCAAAAATGGTTATAAAAAATGAAGAAAACAAACCGTTTCAGCTGCATTTATCCTGATGTGGACTTTAGCCACGTATTAAAACATGACTTTTTTTTTTAAACTAGAGATAAAAATTAATCCTAACTGTTTTTTTTTTTAACACTTAAAGTTTATTTCCATTTTTTCATTTATGAACAGCAAAGACAGAAAAGAAAAGTAACATGAAAAAGAAAAAACAGATACAAGACAAGAAACATCAAAAACGTTGCCAGGTCTGAAATGTTCACAATTGCCGAGGAGTTTAACAGTCGTAGGTTTTTGTACTGCATTTTCATAAGTTAATGTTCTGATGAAATGTTAAATGTTACTGTTTTTGCAAGTTGGAATGAGGAGCAGACACCCTCCACATCAATTATTCCAAAATAAAGTGTCAATTTTTCCCATCTTGAAATATACAAATCTCTTCTTAATCTNTTTTTTTTTAACACTTAAAGTTTATTTCCATTTTTTCATTTATGAACAGCAAAGACAGAAAAGAAAAGTAACATGAAAAAGAAAAAACAGATACAAGACAAGAAACATCAAAAACGTTGCCAGGTCTGAAATGTTCACAATTGCCGAGGAGTTTAACAGTCGTAGGTTTTTGTACTGCATTTTCATAAGTTAATGTTCTGATGAAATGTTAAATGTTACTGTTTTTGCAAGTTGGAATGAGGAGCAGACACCCTCCACATCAATTATTCCAAAATAAAGTGTCAATTTTTCCCATCTTGAAATATACAAATCTCTTCTTAATCTTAATAAAAAAGTCATTTTTTCCATTTCATGAATTTCTTTTATAATTTCTATCTATCCTAACTGTTTTTATGGTCAAATTACCTTCTAAAAGCTGAAAAAAAGTCATACTCAAATTGTTTTTTAACCCTGTAAGACTTAAAATTAGAAGAAAAGTTGACTAATAAGAGGACACTGAGCACTGGTGAAGCTGGTTTTGTTTGCGCAGAGTCTTCAGACGAGAGCGTGGTGTTGGGTCACCTGAGACTAAAAACTCTACAACTCCTAAAAAGTTTCAACTAGAGAGCTCAAATTTCACTCAGATGTAGATGATAAAGTGCAGAAATTAGCCAGTGAATATCTAATGTCTGGATTTAAGCATCTTGATGTAGTTGGTTTTCAAAAATGGTTATAAAAAAAGCAGAGAAAAAAAGTGTTTTAGCTGCATTTATCCTGATGTGGACTTTCACCACGTATTAAAACATGACTTTTTTTTTTGAAACTAGAGATAAAAATTAATCCTCACTGTTTTTATGGTCAAATTACATTCACAAAATTTCATTCACCACCTCCTAGAGCTTAAAAAAAGTCATCCTCAAATTGTTTTTCCTCTTTGAAGAACCTAAATTTATAAGAAAAGTTTACAAGTTCTGTGAGTTTGTGTTTCGATGTTTGGATCTTTAAACACATTTATCATCCACCAGAACTTCAGGCTTAAACAAAAAGACCAACTGACTATGGAAATATGTGTTTTTAGAGAAAAACAATAGTGGTTTTTATTTTACGGATACCTGAATATCTGAAATCTGGTGTTGTAACCTGACAGTCGTACAGGGTTAAAGAGAAACCTTCATTCAAGTTGAGTTTTCCAAAGATAAAAAGGCGAAGTGTTTGCAGTTTCTGGACGATTTTTAAGAATTCAGACTCGTCAAACATCGATTAGACGAACAGATTCCTACAGGGACAGGAATTAAACTTTTTCAGTTTTAAAGAAAAACTCTTTTCTATGGTTGAAAACACAAACACAAGCCTCCACATACAGAGAGACTTTCATGAGGCTGAAACAAAAGGCTGAATGTTTGTGAAAAAGAAAAAAAGAAAAACGTTAAATCAGGCTTTGAACAAACCTCAAAGCAGAGATTTAGGGAGATTTTGGATAATAACTCAGAAATGTTCCTGCGTCAGGATTTATTCCAACAATCAAACCTCTTTGATCAGATTTCTATAAATAGAAAGAAAACGTCATTTAAAATTTGACTCAATCGAAACAATCAGTGAATTATTTCTGTTCTGGTTTTTTTCTTCTTTTTCAGAACACTGAGATCCTGAGAGCTCTGCAAAAAGCTTCGGGACTTTCTCCGGACGCCGAACCAATCAAACTCCTCTCTGTGCCCAAAGGAGCTCTGGGTAATTACAGCAGCTACAGTTCATTAATGTGCATGTGCAGAAATATGAAACCTTCATTAGTTATTATGTAATTTTATAACAATCACAGCACAAAAGGCTAAAATTGTGTTCAAGTAAAGGTTCCTACACATCCTTAAAAAGTCTTAAAAGTTACCCTGGCTACCAGAACGTCATTTTCCTAAATGATCAGTGTTTTTACCAGCTACATAAGAACCATAATAAAATCTCTCAAAATATCTTAGTTTGTATAAAATTTGAAAAAATATTTTCACCTGTAGGCCACCATTGTTGTTTACGCCGCAATAACGTCTGGGTAGTGATGTCATATGGTTGCACCGGGCTGGATCTCATACAGGATCATATAAGTCCTGGAGCGGACTTCAGTGGTTTCCAGAGGAAGTTTTGTGGGTTTGTGTTGGAAAATAGTCGGCACAGCATTTGGCTTTAGTCTCCGTTTATAATGACCCACACCTGTCAGCTCTTTCATCAGCATGGGCCGGCTAAATGCAGCAAATGCTTCTGGGGAGAAGTGGCCAGAACATAGCCGCGGCTCCATGGGAAGTTGTTTACGCCCACAAGCCATTTCCCACAACTTCCTTCTTTTCTTGTCTTTTGGGAAGCTGTGCAGACTAACATCAGTCTCCTTGTTTCCTTTGGACTGAAAAGTTCACCCAAAAGCAGCCACATGTGGCATTATTATGTTTTTTTCCCTCCTCAAACCTCGTGACTTACGGCAACTAGTAGTGAGGAAACGGCCAAATCCAGATGCTCGGCACCAAGCAACCAATCTACGTCATCAACCCAGAATGCATTGCTGCAGTAAAACAATGGCTGAAACTGTGTTTAAAACTGTATTTTTTTAAAGAAAAACCAATTTGTTATGTCTTTGAACAACAACAACATTTAAGCAGATTCATGCCTGTTAGTCCTTACAGTTCCTTTAATGTCTTTGGCATAAATACCACCAAAGCCCAACCTTTTCCAACTCAGGGCCCAATTTTCAGTCACAAAAATGTTGGCAACCCAACTCTAACGGCATAAATAAGAAGGCCGTTTAGTGCTATGTTAAAGCCTGATTTATAATTGTGACCCAAGATTTAATTTAAGAAAAAATGTAAGAAAACCCCAAATGTAATATCTGGTTGGTACTGAAACAAATTCTTTGTCCAAAACAATAACTTTTTGCTAGTTATTACATTATGGGTTAAGGTTATTGTTACATATCAGGCTCTAAAGAAAGAAAAACCAATTTGTTTTATCTTTTAACAACAAATTCTAGCTTGAGACAAACATTTAAGCAGATTCATGCCTGTTAGTCCTTACAGTCGGGGTTCCCTTTAAATCCATGAAAATGTTTTATTCTGGTCTTAAATAAATTACTTCAAGGTCTTAAATTTGTCAGGGCAGGATTTGTTAATTTTTTTTTGGTGTTGCGGGACTTTATTTTCGTTAGTTTAGGACTTGATTTTCGTAAGTCGACTACTTCATTCTTGTAAAAACGACATTATTCTCCTAAATTTAAGACTTTGTTCTTGTAAAAAACAACTTAATTCTTGTAAGTTTACGACTTTACTCTCATAAGTTTACGACTTAATTCTTGTAAAAAACTACATTATTCTCCTAAATTTAAGACTTTGTTCTCGTAAAAAACAACTTTATTCTTGTAAGTTTACAACTTAATTCTTGTAAAAAACTACATTATTCTCCTAAATTTAGGACTTTGTTCTCGAAAAAAAAAAATATTCCCTTAGTTTATGACTTTATTCTCCTAAGTTAACTACTTCATGCTCGTAAATTCACCACTCTTTTCTCTTCAGTTTATGACTTTTCGTAAAAATGATTTGGTTGAAATAAAGCAGGATCCCCAGACCATTGACTGTATTAATGTGTTTGGTCTTAAATATCATTCAAAGTGGCATAAAAAGGTCTAAAAAGTCTTAAATTTGACTGAAACCTGCAGGAACCCTGTGGTTGATAATTTGTGATTTACTTGATTTTATATGTTTTGTTTTTTGCCCAGTTGCTCAGTGATCTTTATTATACTGTAAATAAATTGTAATGAATATTCTGATATGTATCCTGTAACACAGAAATACATTGAACTAATTTTAAATCTATTTTTCGAACTGATGAAGCTTAATTTTCACGTTTTTAAATATTATCTGATGTTGTTTTTGTCTCTGCAGCTCACTCGTTCGTCCAGCGTCTGCGTCTGCAGGATCACGCAAACGGCAGGAAACAGAAGCTGGCTCAGTCCATCAGCAGGTCTCAGAGAAGAAAACATAAATCCAGAGGAAACTGTCAAAGATGTAAAGTTAACTGTGTTTGATTCTTCCAGGATGCAGCAGATGAAGAAAGGCTCCTCAGGTCCTGCACCAAGATGCTCAACCAACATGAACCAGGTACAAAACTCTGAGATTAAACACGTTTAACTCTTTATATCCCACTAAATCTGCCGGTTATACTGAACCATGTTTCAAAGCTTATAATGCAGAACCTCAAAATTAATTTTCAGTTCAAACATATCAAAAGTGTTGTTTCATCAAATTATTCCAAGTGGTGAAATTTCTCCTGTAAAGTCCGTTGTTTGTCTGTCTGTCGTGTCCGTTCTCATCAATAACAGCAGCTTCACAGTCTTAGAGCATTTCCTCCTCAATGTCAATCTGACAAAGCTGCAAGTCTTTGTTTTCAACAGGGTTCTAGCTGCGTTTTCTGNCTCAAAATTAATTTTCAGTTCAAACATATCAAAAGTGTTGTTTCATCAAATTATTCCAAGTGGTGAAATTTCTCCTGTAAAGTCCGTTGTTTGTCTGTCTGTCGTGTCCGTTCTCATCAATAACAGCAGCTTCACAGTCTTAGAGCATTTCCTCCTCAATGTCAATCTGACAAAGCTGCAAGTCTTTGTTTTCAACAGGGTTCTAGCTGCGTTTTCTGGTGAGTTTTCATCCCAGGACAGCTTGTGATAGACAACAAGCGCTCCCTGCTTGACGCTTGTCTTGTGTAATAGCTCTATTAGAGCAGGGGTTCCCAAAGTGGGGGTTGGGACCCCCAGGGGGGTCGTGAGATGATTTCAGTTTAGAGGGAATATCCACAGCCATCCCAGACCACAACTAAGGTCCTAACGCCGTTTGGCTCAACATACCTGTGTGAAAAGACTTTCTTGGCCCTGACATTTATTAAAAATAATATAATATATATCTTGTGTGAACGTGGAGGATGATCTCTGAGTGTCCGTCTCCAAAATTAAACCCAGAATGAACTTGCTGTGCTCCATAGTGCCCATCCATTTCATTAGTGAGATAAACACTGAAACATATGTCCCAAAAAGTTAACTTTCACTGCAACAATGTTCACGTTTACTCAGAGCTACAGTTTATGATTATTACTTGAACTGAATTATTCTTGTTCTAATGTGGAAATGAAAGTATTGAACCAAAATTGAGTTTGCACACGACTGCAACAATGTTTGTTCACAAATTACAGAGAAATAACTTTGACATATTCTGCTTTTATTTCATATTAAACTGTTACATGTAAAATCATAACATGGTTTTCAGGCTGTTGTTCTTTTTTGTGTTGTCATAACGCCCATGTTTGGATACGCTTATTAGTGCATGTGTCCTACGCACAAGTTTTCTTATGCTTCAGTCACCTCTGGGGATAGTGGGGGTCACTGGTCTCTGCCACCTTTGTTTTGAGGGTCACGGGCTGAAAAGTTTGGGAACCCCTGTATTAGAGGGTCGTTTATTGGCTAACAGACCTGTCACTCACTCCTACAGTAACCAATCACCTTACACTTCACAGGAAGCAGCTGTAGCCATTTAGATCATTGATGAGACCAAGATCACATTTATTAAGAGGTACACAAAGAGGACACTGAGCACTGACGAAGCTGGTTTTGTTCTGAGTCTTCAGACAAGAGCGTGGACAGTGAGAACAACTCTGCCTGGTGTTTGGTCTCCTGAGACTAAAAACTCTCTAACTCCTACAAAGTTTTACCTAAAAAGCTCAAATTTCACCCAGATGTAGATGAGAAGGTGTAGAAGTGATGTGGTGGATGATTCATATCTGACATGAAGTATCTTGAAGTTGAAGAGGAATAAAGGTGTTTCAGCTGCATTTATCCTGATGTGGACTTTAGCCACATATAAAAACATGAAATTCTCTAAAACTAGAGACTTTAATCTTTCAAATGAGGTGTCACTGATGAATTTGACCTCATGGTTTTACAGTTATAAGCTTTGAAACATAGTGTGGTTAAAAGGCCAGAATCAAATGTAAACAGATGAGTTTTTATTATCAGGCTGTTTATTTCTTGGACGTTTTAACAGGAGCTCCTCTAGTGGACGCTCCAGGAACTGCAGCTTCATAAAAAAGTCATAAACCTCTTCGATGGTTTTTAATTTCCAGGTGAACCCCGACAGGCGGAGGTTGAGAAGAGGAGAGACGGTGGAGGTCAGTAACCCATCTGGAAGTCTGACGGCCGGACCCCGACTGAGGGAGCGTCACATGGGGCGCTGGCACACGCTGGACTCTGGTGAACACACGCCTGAGCTGCCGCGGCCCAAACACGCTCCCAAATCGGCCGGCGTCCAGGCGCACAGAGCCAAGACGCAGCCCGACAAAAACGAAAGCCACTCCTCCGACTCCAGCTGCAGCCAGACCTCCCCCTCCTCCTCCTCCAACGCTCCGTCACACTCCCCCGAGTCCTTCCCCGCACACGCCTCCAACCACTCGGCGTCGCACGACTCCACGGAGACGCCGGCGCCGGGTCTGCGTCCTCTCAAGGGGAAGTCAGAGTCGCCCGCCGAGCAGACGGCCACGGAGGCGCTGGAGGCGTTTCAGTCGGAGAGCGAGGACGGAGACTCCAGCTCCACCATCCAGACGGACGAAGGTCACCAGAGAGACACCAACCAAACCGGAGAGACCAACTACTCCACCGAGATGGAGATGCTCTGAGACCTGAACGGAAAACACACGACTCTGAACCGGTAAAACAAAGAAATAAAATCACAAACACTTTCTGCAGCTTCATCCTGTCGTAGGAAAAACAGTAAAGTCACATTTCAACCGTTAAACTCTCTAAAAATCACAAAAGCAGGATTAGAAACAAGGAAGCTTTAAAAAAAAAAACACAAAATATCTAACGAGAGTTTTTGTTTCCATGGTGCTCACTTCAATCCTGCAAAACCAGGTTTTTCCTGTCGCACAAAAAGAGAGAGAAATACTCGTTTTGTTATCTACAGACTGACTTCAGTATCATGAATTGTAAAGAAAACAAAGAGTGAACAAACTTTAAACAAACTTTATCCTTAGAGCAAAAATCACGACCGTGTTTTTTTCAGACGAGGTTTTATGAAGATTTTCATCCCTGCACAGCAAACACTACAATCTAACCAAATGTTTGTGTCTTATTTTTAATAAAAAATGTCTTTTTATGTCTTGAAATGGTTTAATTTCAAGATATTAACAGACACAATTTTTTTTTTTAAGTTACTTAAAATGAGTAAAACAAACTTTGAAAAGAGAGAAATGTCACAAAGGAACTTCTTTTTTTATTTTATTTTTTAAAGTTCCCTCTGTTGAGTTTCTCATTTCTAAACGTGACAACCAAAATAAAACCTTATTTTTCCACTTTTATCCACAACTGAACAGATATAAACACAAATCAGGTTTCAAAGAGAAAATTAATAAATAGATTTTTTTTTTAATCATTTTATCACTTTACTTACAGGTCTGCAAATTTCTGCAAAATCAGATAATAAATGGACAAACTTTCTTTTTATTTATCAGTTAGTCGTTCGTGATAAGTCACTGTTTTCTTCAGGTATTAATTTAAATAAAGTTACAATTCACCACAAAATGTATGAACAAATGTCCCAACATCACTTTATATTATTATTCTGTTATTTCCAGAAAAACAGTTAAATAAATAGCAGTTGATTTATTTAATACAATTTAAGTAAAATTAAGTTAGGTCCACAAATAGCTTTAAATTATTCACTTTCTAACGTTGAAATTTCTGATTGTAGTTTACTCACAGTTAAATTCAGACATTATTTTACAGAAGTTACCTCCTAAATTTCACCCTTTTTGTGTGCGTTGATTTTGGCGCCCCCTGTGGACAAAGCGGTAACTGCATGCATACATATTTTTTTTTTCTAAATAAATAATGACTAAACTAAAAAATTAACTTTTTAAAACCATTTTTTTCAAACTTAAACTTAAATTCCATGACAATTGGGTGAAATTTAGGAGGTAACTTCTGTAAAATAATAGTCATGGAATTTAAGTTTAAGTTTGAAAAAAATGGTTTAAAAAGTTAATTTTTTAGTTTAGTTATTATTTATTTAGAAAAAAAAAAAAAAACTTATGCATGCAGTAACCACTTTGTCCACAGGGGGCGCCAAAATCAACGCACACAAAAATCCTCACAGGAGCTTTGGAGTCACTGCCTGACTGTTTTATTGCTGATTAACTCAAAAAAATGAATTCATAATTATAAATTCTGGTGTTAAAATTGACTTGAATGTAATTAAAAGCAGTTGTTTTGTTGCGTTTACATTTTCTTGAAATCAAATTATGTAACTTGGTATCATTCAAATAGTTTTAAAAAGTTTGTTTAGTTATGATCTCATTCTGATGAAATTTGCAGACCTCTAAAGTAAAGTATTTCCAACATTTTTTTCCTAAAAGTGAGACGAAAACTTTTGCTTAGATTTCAGTTTTTTTGTGTGAAGTTTCATTTGAGGCTAAATTTTTTCTTCTCAGGCTGAAAAACCTGTTGAAGTTGATAAAGCAGCTTTTTACAGGTGAAATTAAACTTGTAGAAGCTGATAAAGGAGTTTTTTTTTTTTTTAGGGCAGAAATACAGAAAACACAACCTTTTAAAATTCTTGTCACTGCACCTTTAATCATTTTCATCTGATTCTGATTATGCAAGAAAAATTTTACCAGCGACTCGACCCGAAACCTTTAAGCAGTTTCTTCTTTTTTCTTCTTTCTTTGTTTGAAGCACTTTCTCCTTCACAAAATAAAAGGGATGCAAACTGATTTTAGTTTTATTTTACTTAAATGAACGATTGATAGTTTTGTTTAAAGCTGTAATTTCAGCAGCGTTTAAAAATCTGTTTTTTTTTTTGTTTTACTTGAATCGTTTCTGTTTTTGTTTGTTTGTTTTATTCGATTAACGAGCTTCGTTCACGTCTGTGTGTCGTGTGTTTGGAAAGTTTTCTGCTGGTTTTTATGTTTTAATTAAAGATCTTAGATTTAACACCAACTGTTTCCAAATGTCTGAGCGTCCTTGAACGCACCAGGAGAGTTAGTCACCCAGATTTATCTTTTAACATTTTAAACAAACGTCTGTTTTTGTGGTTTTAGTTCACAGCTCCTGTGAGGAGTTTCTGGCTTTTTAAAAACAGAAAAAAAAAAAAACTAGGCTGCATTTCCTTTCAGCTAATGCTGGATGGTGAAATGCTGAGCCCCACATTGGATCACACTTGCATTTCCTTTCAAGTAATGCTTGATGTAGGAATGCTAAGCACATACTGAACATTCTTCATTTCCCTTCAGCAAATGCTTGATGTTAAAATGCTGAGCCACAACCCTCACCTTAACATCTCCATTGCTCCATCGTAGCGGCGCTGAACTGAGTTTCACCCATTAGTCCTATTTATTAACTCTGGGTCTTAAAGGGACCTTCATCTCCTCCCATGATGACATCATTGAAATGCTGATGCTCAGCATTTCTACGTTGATATTGGTGCTTTTTATGAGCTACAAAAGCAACAGAGTCTACCTGAAAGAGGAGTATTTCTCACTCTTATTCAGTAAATGCTGCCAGAGGAAGCACAATGACATTTGTATTAAGAAAAAAAAACAAAAAAACAAATGCATGCAGTTACAGCTTTGTCCACAGGGGGCGCCAAAGTCAACACACACACAAAAATCCTCACAGGAGCTTTGGAATCACTGCCTGACTGTTTTATTGCTGATTAACTCAAAAAATGAATTCTCGAATGTAATGAAAAGCCTTTGTTTCTTTGTTGCTTTGAAGTTTCATTTGATGCTGGATATTGTTTACATTTTCGTGAAATCAAATTGTATAACGTGCTATAATTCAGAGTTGATTTTATTAAGCGCTTGTTGGATAAAATTGACAGTTTTAAAGGAGAATTATTCAAAGGTTTCACTTGTAGTTACAGGAAGACAAAATACAACTATCCCACTTTTTTTATCGACTATGCCACAATTCTTTAGTGATTTAACTCTTTAACTCGCTGCTTTATAAAGTAAAAACTGGAGACGCTGCTGAAAGGATTGATGATAATAATGTGAGGGGGCCCTCTGCTGGAGTAATGATGTCATTACAACCACTCTTCAAATCATGTTCAGTAAAAAAAAGTTTTACACAAGCACCAGTTGAAGTTTGTCTGAAGTTGTCAAACAAGAACAGAAGATCATAAAATTTCTGAAATAACTGTTTTAAGTCGCTTCTTTCTTTGGTTCTGTCTTTGTTCACACATTTGTTTTGAAACCTGCAGAAACAGGTAAAACTGTAAAACACGTCCGCGTCACTCATACTGTTTTCAACTCCTTCAGTGAGGATGAAGCTTCACTTTTTTCTCCGACTCCGTTTGCTGTGTGGTTTTCAGTTGTTTATGTTTTTTCTTTGATTATTTGTTCCCGTTTTCCTTCAGCTCACAAGAAACACACTCACAGTTTACAAGAAAAGCGTCGTCCTCGTGTTTCAGAGTCTGATTTAACCTGAAAAGATGTCAAACTTAATCAGAAGTCTTAATTATTTTTGTACCACTGTTTTTATTTCAGGTCGAATGTGTAAAGATGATGTGAATGTGCCTTATTTAATTCCCACACTGAAAACCAATAATAAACATGTCACTGAGACAAAATCTCTGACTCTTTGGTTGTATTTATTTATTCAAACCAACTCTACACAGTTTACTTTTTATGAGACGTTGAATATTGTTCTGTATTTTTAACTGACACTTTGTTTTCTTGTCAAACAACAGCAACAAATTTTCTATTTGTGAATGATAAGTTGAATTAAATAAATGCATATTTAGCACATGTTTAAGGCATTTTAGTGTATTATTTGTGATAACAACCTGAAAAGTAATTTTTGAAAATAAAATAACAGACTCTGAGCATAAAAGGTAATATTTTTAGCCCAAAATTTTACAACTTGTTACAATATCAAATTTCTCATGAAAAATAAACTTTTTACACTTGGTTTGACAATTTGTCCCATTTTTTTTTAGTAATTTTTAACTACATTTTGGGCTTGTTACTTATGACGGAGTATTAGGGCCACATTGAGAAAAGAAAATGAGGGGAGGAATTTTTTTCACCCTCTCCCTCACCCAGTCGGTAAAGTCGAAATGTTTAGAATAAAGTTGAAATATAATGTCAACATTTCAACTTTATTCTCAACACTGTATTTTGACTTTATTCTCGAAATTTCAACTTTGCTGACTTGATGAGGAGGAGAGGGGAAAATTCCTCCCCCCATTTTTTTTCCCTAACAGTAGCACCAATACTCCGTCGTAGTTACTTTTAATGACAATCAAAGAAATAATCAATCAATAAATCAGATCTTTTCTTTTCCTCTTGTTGTTCTTGAATCAGCCACACGGGGGCGTCAGTGAGTCAACAATGATTTTTCACAAGTGAGAAAAACGATTTTTTTTTTTTTTTCGTTTGATTTTTTTTTAAATATTTTATTTGTGTTTTTGAAAATAATCAATAGGCAGAATATGTTTTTTATAATTGAAATTTTTTTTTTTTTTAAATAAACCCCGGGTCGTTTTTCACTGAACTTCCGGGACACTCCCTCACGTGACCTGCGCGGATGCGAGCAGCAGTTAAAGCGGAACATCCCTTTAATTTACAGAGATAAAAACCATAAATAAAAACAAACCAGACATAAATCCTGGAGTCTCTTCACACGGTGAGTAATGCACTTTTAATTTAATATATACGATGATTCAAAAAAATCCCCTTTACTTGAAAATTAAAGCTGTAGCGTTTACAGAGCTCAGTTTTCGTCAGTTAATGACGTTTACATGAAATTTCAACTGTTTATTATTATTCTGTTGATAACTTTAGTCGCCAAAAATGCGTTTAGCTTCATTAGTTCGTTTATTTAACTGTAATTTGCCTGATACTGAGACAGAACAATGAGCAAAAACACGACAGGAAATTCTTACTAGTGTTCCGGTTTAAAATGTTACCGTGTTAATTGTCGACCCCCGGTTTAATGTGTCAGCGGTTGTCGTTGAAAAATATTATCTCGACTGTCTCTGTGTTTTATTTAATACCTGTATTTTTTAAGGAAAAGAAAAACGTTTTGAATAAGATAATTAATTTCTTAAGGCTATCTTATCCCTTATCCTCTCGTATAATGGCCGGAAGTCTTCATTTAACACGGTCACACTTTTTTCCAGAACACCTACCCTGTTGCAAACTGGTACTCACTGATTTAAAGAGTCTGATGTTTAAAAACAGCTTCGTCATGTTACTTTACAACCACAACAATAATGTGTGTTAACTTACGAACCTAAAATATTTAGATTAATTTATCTAATGAAAGTAAATGTGTCTAAAAAGCTCATTAAAGTGGGTTTGTTAGACCATTAGCTGCACTGTAGTGATGTGTATTTAGACTCATCAGCTCCAAGATCTCACTATTATAAGCTTTAAAAATGACTTAAATTAATGGAAATCAGTGTTTAAGTCAGTAGAAGGTGGTGGGTGAAAAGAAAACATTTCTTTTCTTATTTTGGGATAATAAACAATGTCCCTTATTTTGTCTCATTTGTGTTATTTGTCTTTTTTATTGCCCACAAGGAAAAAAGAATCACAAAAAAAAAGAACTTAAAATAATATGTTTGTTTTTTTTATGCAGGTCTCTTCAGAATTTTGTGGTAAAGCTGATATCAGCAGGATGAAGCATCTAGAAAACAGGAGGTGATGCTGTAAAGGGACACAAGGAGCTTTAGGTAAACTCAACAAATCAAGTCAAGACTTTTTTTTTTTTAAATAAAAATGAGACCAAGACTCTGGTTAGATTTTAGTTTTCTCACTGTTGCACAGCAAAGACAAGAATCTAAGCAAGTCATTATGTCTTACTTTTACTTAAAACTAACTTATTATTCTTGAAATGAGCCACATTCAACTGACAAGTCCAGAAAAATGTCTCGTTCCAAGTTAATTAGAGACAAAAAATGACGTCTGAATTGCTTGTTACAAGTCAAAAAAAAATCTGCCAATGAGGAATGTCAAGTTTTTTGACATTAGAATGATGTTTTTATACAAGAAACTTATTTCTTATCCCATTGGCAGCTTTTTTCAACTTGTTACAAGCAATTCAGGTGCAATTTTTGCTTGAAATTATCTTGAAATAAGACATTTTTCTGGACTTGTCAGTTGAATGTGGCTCATATCAGGACTAATAAGATCATTTTTAGTGAAAATGAGACATAATGACTTGTTTAGATTCCAGTTTTTGCTGTGCAACAGTGTGAAAATTCAAATCTAACCAGAGTTTATGTCTTGTCTTATAACAATCACCTTTTAACTATAGCTCTTCTTTTATTATTTCTAATTGTATTTATTTGATTTGTCTCATTTTGATCTTGTTTTGTTATTTTACCTCATTTTACTCATTTAACTATTGTTTTTATATGCCTTTTTTATTTTCATTTACTTATGTTTTATATCTTTTAAAGTGATAAAATATTTCCTCATGTTAGTTTTTATCTCCTGAAAACTGTGATGTGTTTTCTTTGTCCTGTAAAACACTTTGGTCAAACTTAGTTGTTTTGAAGTGCTTAGTAAGTGGGTCGATGAGGTGACGTCCCCTTTTTTGTGTCTGAGTGCAATATTTCCTTCCATCATGAATTGAGTATTTCATCACATGTATTTCTTTATTCTATGAAACCTGTGTTATTTGAACACATCTTTAAACTATTAAAATATAACATGTTTTTTTGTGTTTTGGTTCCTCAAACCCCCAAAATGTCAGGTGGTGCAACCGTCCTGACAAGTATCCACAGTAATTAAACTCTAAAAATTGAATGTCAGTTATTGTAAATGGAAATTAAAAATACAGTGGCATTATTTTATGCTTGAACCTTTTTAAATAAAACATTCTTTGCAAATAAAAAGAATTTTAAAGCTGTTGAGAAATGTAAAAAACTTTTGTCCCGTAATTTTCACCTTGTCAAATGTCAGGGTGGTGCAACCGTAACATTAGACTTTTATTTTAAAGTGAAGAGAATAAAACAGGAAACAGGAAACTGCATCAGCCAGAGGAGCCCAAATGACATTTGTGACCAAGTGGAAAAGTTTGTAGATTTCTCTGAAATACTGATAAAAAAGGTTTTTTCACTTCATTGGTGACTGGAACAATTNGAGCAGCAGGATGTCTTCAGGTCACAGGTCACAGCAGCAGCGCCCCCTGCTGGACAGAGAGGAGACTCACCGCGGTTCACGCAGCGAAGCGTCTTCACGCCTCTGGTTCATCCCCGACTGCTGCGGCGTGGTCTGCGCCTTCATCACCTGGTACCTGGTCTTCTTCGCCGACTTCGTGGTCACCTTCGTCATGCTGCTGCCGTCCAGGAGCTTCTGGTACGCCGTGGTCAACGGGGTCGTCTTCAACAGTCTGGCCGTGCTGGCGCTGGCGTCGCACCTCCGCACCATGCTGACCGACCCGGTGAGGAGGCTTTTCAGAAGAAGTTACTCAGAGGAAATTATCAGATTAATCCTCTTTTAATCCAGGTTTGTTCTTCGTCTCCTCAGGGCGCCGTTCCTCGAGGAAACGCCACCAAGAAGCACATGGAGAGTCTGCAGCTGAAACCGGGCGAGGTCGTTTACAAATGTTCTAAATGCTGCAGCATCAAACCTGAGCGGGCGCATCACTGCAGGTCAGAGACTTTAAACAGCCCCCAGGAGGTCAGGGGTCAGGGGTCAGAGGTCAGAGGTCAGCTCTGCTTAGAGCTCAGTGATGAAGAGAAAACAAAAGTTAAGACATTTATTATTCATTATGTTCTCTACAGGTGACACTGATTTTTAAGTTTACTTTTCTAGACTAAAGATGAAATGTTGTGAGTGAGTCCAAATAATGAAAACAAAAGCTGAAATATTGATTTTAAAGCTTTAAAATCTCAAGAGTTTAATAGAAAATGTAAAACAAATCAGAGCAAATGTCAAGACAATGGACAAAAACTTGTCTGAGGGTCATTTTTATTTTGGAATAAAGTCCCAAAATAGGCGACCACACGTCAAAAAACTGATATACAAGTGTTTACATCTTTTTTTAGCAAAAAGAAATAGAAAGTCTTATTAGATGTGAGTTACATTTACCTGACAAGTCCAGAAAGATCATGTTTCACAGTATGAAAAGACAAAATTGATGCATGAATTGCTTAAAAAAATGACAAACATAATAGTTTCTTGTATTGAAACATTATTTTAAATTAAAAAAGTGAAACAAGAACATTTTTCTTACCTTAATGAAACAAATATATGGATTTCATGCCTCATTTTTGTCTTTTAATAACTTAAAATAAGACTTTTTCCCTTTGTCTAATAACCTAAAAGTGAGGCATAAACGCTTAGAATCCAGTTTTATGGCGTTAATTCCAGTATCCTTACCTCTGTTTCTTCCTGTTTCTTTTTCCAAATGCTCCTCTGTTTTTTAGCTCTCTGTTCTTATTACCTTGACAATAAAAGCTTTTATTTCATTTTTTTACCCTCTTTATTTGTTCAGCACTTTACAGCTATCAAAGTGCAGAACAGGAATGAAAATAAAATACACATGTGAGCTAAAACAACACTACATGTAAAAAGAATCAACTTAAATATCGTAAAACAGAGGCAAAATTTTAAAGGCACGCTAAAAACAATTCTGTAATTCAGTAAAGATAGTAAAATGAAACTTAAATTAATGTTTTTTCTCTTTCTTCTTCAGTATCTGTCAGCGTTGTATCCGTAAAATGGACCATCACTGTCCCTGGGTGAATAACTGCGTCGGGGAGAAAAACCAACGTTTCTTCGTCCTCTTCACTGTGAGTTTATGAAATCTTCTTTCCTTTTCTCATCTTCAGATTAATTTCTACATTTAAAACCAGAGAAAAAAAAACAATAAAACAAACAGAAAAGGTGAATTTAAGAGATTGAAGTGTGTTTTTATACTGTCACATTTTTCTCTTTGACCTTCACTGTGGGAAATCTTTGGTGTCGTCTGAAGAAACAAAGACGGTGACTGATCTGTGTGAATAGATTAGACTGTGTCAGTTCTGCTGTAGAAAAGCAAGTTTAGAGCTCACGTCTCTTTTAAAGTCTAGAAACAGTGATTCCCAACCTGTGGTCCGTGGCCCCCTGGTGGGCCGTGAAGATATTGCAAGTGGGCCGCCAAATCATTTTCAAAATAGTCTGAATTTTAATGAAGGGTAGCTTTATTAAGATACAAATCTACAGAATAATATTTAAATATTAAAACTTGGTTACTTGGTTGGTTTGTATATAAGAAAAGTCCTTGAAGAGGGAAAGTTAAAGCCCAACATGTAACTTGACCCCAAATTTAACAAAGCCCTGAAATTTGATTAAACAAATGTTGTATATCCCAAGACTATAATCACTGACCCAACATTTAACAAGTTGTTATATCGTGGGCAAATGACTTTTACCTTCTGGGCTCAGCATCTGTTACATCATTGACCAGTTATCACATTTCAGGTTTTATTACATTTTTTTTCTTACATTTCGGGTCTTTGTTACAAATCAAGCGCTAACAAGTCACTATACAGCCCCCATAATTATATGGTCAGAGGTGGGCCGCGAAAAATTTTTGAGACTTAAAAGTGGGCCCTGAATTGGAAAAGGTTGGGAACCACTGCTCTAGAAAACACAGATAACTTTATATAACTTAGCATTTTCCTGAGTTACAGTAACGTGGTATAAACTGAACCTTTCTCTCGTCTGCAGATGTACGTGGCTCTGATCTCGGCTCACGCTCTCGCTCTTTGTGGTTTTCACTTCATCACCTGCGTCAGAGTCCAGTGGGACGGTGAGTCACTTTAAAAAATTATTGGCTGTTTTCAAATTCTTGTACTAAACTACCAGTACGCACTGATTTGTCCAAAACACAGTATGTGAACAAATGTGAAAGTTGCAGTTTGCTAAAACTACCCGGATGTTTCTACTGATCCGGGAAAATTTCTCAGTCTGCATCTGACCAGTCTACCTGGCGTACTGTTTCCCACAATGCAAAGCACCTGGACGCAGGTCTGAATTAAAAATGACGGAAACTGGAGAAAGTTTGAGCGAAGCATCAGAACAAATCAAGTGTAAAACCCTAAAACATCTTTTAAGTGTGAACTTACATAGTATATGTTATCATTATCCTATAAACATATTTAAAATCATACCTGCATCATCAGAAACAGTTTTTCCATCATCTCTAAAAATAAAAAGTCAATCCACTCCAGATTATTTTCAATGAATAACATATGGTGTAATATTAAAAATCAAATATGATGAATTTTGCTGCAGCATCCACATTAAAGACACACGTCCTCTGCAGTTATTACAAAGATCAGAGGTCTCCTGGTAAAACTAATGCAGTTTAAAGCGTTTTGACCTATAATCATTTGTAATAACTGTTGAGGACGTCTGTGTTTTAATCCTGTTCTGTGTGTTAAATTTGCGACTTTCCAAACCCAAAAATTCCAAAATTTTCCTTCAAACTTGAGAGGTTTTTTTTTTCTGGAGAATATTGATTCAATATTTGGGTCGATGAGGTGACGTCCCTTTTTTGTGTCTGAGTGCAATATTTCCTTCCATCATGAATTGAGTATTTCATCACATGTATTTCTTTATTCTATGAAACCTGTGTTATTTGAACACATCTTTAAACTATTAAAATATAACATGTTTTTTTGTGTTTTGGTTCCTCAAACCCCCAAAATGTCAGGTGGTGCAACCGTCCTGACAAGTATCCACAGTAATTAAACTCTAAAAATTGAATGTCAGTTATTGTAAATGGAAATTAAAAATACAGTGGCATTATTTTATGCTTGAACCTTTTNTTATTTATCTTATTCACAAATAAAAGAAATGAAACACACAAAATGAAAATGTATGAGTCACTACAGACACTTGAGAGATACTTGCCAATAATTTCACACAGAAAAAATAACAGGAACATATAAATATATTTTCATATATTTGGTTGCTCCACCTGACATTTTTGGGTGCTCAAATTAAAAATACTAAAAAATAATGAACCTAAAATCTTTGAAATGTTGGTCAACTACTGAAATCTGTTAGAAAACATAATTCTTCACTCAGAAATATGTTTTTATCCATTTTCAAAGAACTTGTGTCTACCACATACTGCAGTGGAAAGTAGTTTGTAGTAGGAGAATTTGAAAACAGCCAATGTTTCTGGAGGTTTCCTGGACTGTGAGCAGCTTCAAAGCTTCTTCTTTGTGTGTTTTTAATTTTAAAGAGTGCAGCGACTTCTCTCCTCCTGTGACCATGTTACTGATGATCTTCCTCTGCATGGAGGCGCTCCTCTTCCTCACCTTCACCGCCGTCATGTTCAGCACTCAGCTTCACTCCATCTGCAACGACCAGACGGTGAGGAACACGCTCACCATGTTTAATCACATGCAGGAGCATCAGGGTTTTTTTTTTTGGAGATAATCAAATAAGCTGCATCTGCTGCTTTGGTTTAATCCCCACAGGATTAGTTTCACCTCTGATAGTTTGTGATAAATGCAGTGAAGGTCTGTTTTTAATCCCTGTGTGAATTGAATCCAGTCTGAATCAGTATCTCTGTAATTTCAGGTGGTTATATTTTTCAAGATCTTACTTTTCCTGATCATTTTCTTTTCAAAAACAAGTCAGACGGCGTTTGACTTTCCAAACAAAGATTTTAGCCGCACTTTGGAACAGGGCTGGACAATAAATTGCAAATAACCTGTTCTGCAGAACCGTTCTAATCCTAGACAGTGTCATATTTCTTTCATTTGTTTTGTGTCAGACAACCAGATAAACTTTTTTTGTTTTTCAAAATGATGAAAAAGTGGTAAAAACAACAAAATAAAGCAATAAAGATAAGTTTAAGGAGGCAAAAATGCTCAAAAAGCAACAAAAAATGACAGCAGAAGTTGGGATAACACAAATGTTAGCGGTGGAAAGTGGCAGAAACAGCAAGAAGTTGCAAAAAAACTAAGTTTAAAGCAGCAAAGATTGGTGAAAAGATAAGAAAAAAACCTGTCAAAGTGGTGGAAAGTGGAAAAACAGCGAAAATTAGCAATAAAAATGAGGTCAAACTGGCCAAAAAATTTTAAAAAGCGGCAAAAATTGGTAAGAAAAATCCCTCAAAATGGTGAAAAGTGGTAAAAACAACAAAATAAAGCAATAAAGATATGTTTGAGGAGGCAAAAATGCTCAAAAAGCAACAAAAAATGACAGCAGAAGTTGGGATAACACAAATGTTAGCAGTGGAAAGTGGCAAAAACAGCAGGAAGTAGCAAAAAAACTAAGTTTAAAGCAGCAAAGATTGGTGAAAAGATAAGAAAAAACCCATCAAAGTGGTGGAAAGTGGAAAAACAGCAAAAATTAGCAAAAATAATGAGGTCAAACTGGCCAAAAATTTTTAAAAAGCAGCAAAAATTGGTAAGAAAATTGGAAGAAAAATCCCTCAAAATGGTGAAAAGTGGTAAAAACAACAAAATAAAGCAAAAAGGATACGTTTGAGGAGGCAAAAATGCTCAAAAAGCAACAAAAAATGACAGCAGGAGTTGGGATAAAACAAATGTTAGCAGTGGAAAGTGGCAAAAACAGCAGGAAGTAGCAAAAAAACTAAGTTTAAAGCAGCAAAGATTGGTGAAAAGATAAGAAAAAAACCTGTCAAAGTGGAAGAAAGTGGAAAAATAGCAAAAATTAGCAATAAAAATGAGGTCAAAATGGCCAAAATGTTTAAAAATCAGCAAAAATTGGTAAGAAAATTGGAAGAAAAATCCCTCAAAATGGTGAAAAGATGAAAAACAGCAAAAGGTAGCTGTAAAAATAAGTCTCAGGTGGCAAAAATGGTCAAGAAAATTCATCTAAATGGTAAAAAGTGGCAAAAACAGCAAGAAGTAGCAATAAAAATATAAAATGAGGGACCTAAAAAGTTTCCCTTTTTCTTTATATCTCAAGTTTTTGAAATTTTCTTGTTTGTTTGTGGATTTTTTTATTTTACAAAAATTTCACTTTCCTCCCTCATGTTTGTGTTTTTCTTATTCAAAACAGAATTAATTTTAAAAATGAAGCTGTGAGGAGTTTGTGTACTTTTTTTTTTCAATTCAATTCAATTCAATTTTTTCGATTAGTATTTAAAGACCACGCACAACAAATATATCATAGATCCAAATATCACATAATGGTTGAAGCTAATTAAAGGGTGAAGGCTGAAGCTTCTGCTTATTTTGCCGACCCTAAGAATTTAAATTAAGTTAAAAATAAATGAATAAATAACTTAATCAACTTAATTACATGGTCTGAGTAACACCATAAGTTTCCTAAATGGAGAAAAGATAAACATTTTCAAAACATATTACAGTCGTAAAAATAATCCAATGAAATCTTTTGCAATATTACAACCAAACACAACCCAAGTTCCAATATTTTGTTGTTGTTTTCTTCACATTTGATTTACATATTTTCTTATTACTTTGGTTTTAAATGTGTTTTTAAATGAAGAAAGTGAATTACACATTTTTAATTCACTGTCACAACTATTCCATAATTTCACACCTTTAACAGAAACACACCTCTGCTTCAAATTAGTTCTTTCTTCATTTTTTTGAAACACCTCGTCCCCTCAAATCAAACCGACTCTCTCTGGTTTTGAACAGCCTCTGAGTAAATGCTGCAAAGTTAATTATTGTGTGCTTTAGACATTATTTGTGCAATTTTAAATTCAACTAGATCATAAAATTGAAGGGTTTTTAAATTGATAAACAAAGCGAAATGTGAGCGATTAATAATTCTGACAGCTCTTTTTGTAACTTAAAAATAGGTTGAGAGTTGGTTTTATACGTGCTGCCTCATATCTCCACACAATTTCATGTGTGTGTGACAAGTTTGAGATTGATTGTGTGTCCATGTGTGTGTGTGTGTGTGTGTGTTTTAGGAGATCGAGCGTCTGAAGAACGAGAAGCCCACGTGGGTGCGTCACACTCGGTGGGCGGGGCTCAGGTCGGTGTTTGGCGGTCAGCCGTCCGTGCTGTGGATCAGCCCCTTCGCCGGACTCAAACTACCAACCCTGCTCCCTAAACGCACCTGGAAGGGCGGGGCCGAGTTCTCCGTGTGACCACCTGTCGATCAAACATCCCACAGAGGCGACTGCACACGGATCCTCTCAGGTGGAGGAATCACTGTTCAGGTGTTCAGACCTACAGAGAAGTGGAGTGAGACGCCGAACAACCAAAGAAAAGATGCAGAATACTCTGGAAACATCAGGACATGAGTGTTTGACTCTGCTGGGATTTTAACCCACAACCAAAAGAGGAAGCAGCAGGTCTGTGGTTCCTGTTGACGCCAGAGGTCAGAGGTCAGAGGAGGTTGAAGGTGATAGAAAAAGTGAGGGTTAATCAGCAGAAGAGCATCTCTGAACTCACGTCAGTCCAACCGTGAAGCAGAAGAGCGACTCACCTGTCGGCGAAGAACAAAATCCACCAAATCCATCAAAACTAAAATCAAAAACTCTGCCTGGTCCTGATGAGTCTGGATTCACATTCAGAGTTTGGAGGAAAAAAAACAGAGAAACATGGATCCATCCTGCAGGGTCGCAAACTCGTCTTCTTTCAGCAGAATTTGTCTCTCAGAATCCAAAATTGATCTTTGGTGAACAATTTTAGAAAAAGATCTAATTGCGATTTTTCTGGCAGATATTGCAATTTCAATTCGATTCACGATTTTCTTTAAATCAAACTTTAGTGAAGTTTTCACGATGTACAGTAACATTTACAAACTTGACAGAAAATCACATCAAACCATTGAAAAATCAAAAGCTTTTACTCTAATGTGAGGATGAAAATAAAAACTGAAGGTAAGAATTGTTTCAGACTTTGAGATAAAAGGTCAATATTTTAATATGAAAAGTGGAAATGTTGAGAAATAAAGACAAAATTCTGAGACAAAAAGTCAATAAACGTCCAGAGTTTAAGAAATCAATTTAACATTATGTGAAAAAAGTCCAAATTTTCTCATTCTCAGCCTCCAGAGGGCTGGCCAATCAGAGAAAAGGGGGTTTGTGGAGCAGGGAGCCTTAAAGAGACAGTAGCCAAATGAAGTGTTTCATACAGAGGCTGAAAAAAGGGTTTACAAAAACACCAGAGAGAGAAAACTAGATAAAGACACAACGGATGCATCAGAGGGTCAAAACAATACCCCTCGTTAAAAATCTTTTGAACTCTCGTTGAGTTTTATTTTGACGGGACAGCAAAGGAAGTATTTATTAGAGAGACATTAATAGTCTTGGTTTTCTTCAGGGCAAAAGTTTTTCGATGACAAAAGTCTAAGATTAAAAAAAAAATCTACGTTTTCCAAAGAAAGGCAGTGTTTGAGATAAAAAGTTGGAATAAAAAGTCAAAACTCTAAGATTAAAGTCAAAATTATACAAAATAAATACATATTAAGGCAAAAAAATCAATTAAAAAAGAAGATTTCTAGATAAATAGTCGAATAAAATAGTGGAGTCTAACACTTATTCTTGTTATCTCTGAACCGGACTTTTAAATTGTATTTTTATTCATAAGAAAGGAAGAACAAAAAGAGCTAACTTTGACTCTTAACTTTTAAAAATAATGTTGTTGAAAATATTCTTAAATGTGTCAAGTTAAATGAAATAAAATACAAAACGGTTTAAAACAAAATTCAACAATCCCAAAGAAAAAATGATTTTCCAAACAGTCTCACACTCAAAGACAGGTGTGTGTGAAACAGCTGATATAACAGATCCTGGGTCAGTCAGGAGCAGGAAAAAATCACAGCTTTAATGATCACATGATCATGATTTCAATCAGAAAACGATAAATCTTCAGGATGTTTTTAATCCTTTTAAGGAAAGACGAGTTTTCAGGAGCATCGTGTGGACTGAGCGTCGTTAAAAGTCTCCTGTTGGAAAAACTGGAGACTGATCTGAATGTTTTTAAATATTTCCTCTTATTGTATTGTTTTATTTCCTCTCAAACATGAAGTTTTTTTCTGCAGGAGTGAAGTAAATCCAGATGAAAATGTTCTTTATTTCTAAAACCTTTGAGAATAAAAAGGTTGTATCTACCTCTGAAAACTCTCCCTCTGTTTTTCTTCATGTGTAATTTTGTTTCTAATTTCCTAATGTGACTGAGCTGCTTCTGTTTTTATGACCTGATGTAGAAATGTGGTTTTATTAAGTGTGTAAAACAGTTTTTCCTCTTTATCTCTGACTCCACCTGCGGCTCAGAGCAGTTTTCTCAGACTCAGTCAATCATTCCTCATCTCTGCTCCGTTCATTTAGAGAAACGCTCTCCAGCTGTTCAGACATGTTTTTGAGGATTTGCTGCTTGTTTTTCTTATTTCAGGGTTTGGTTAAAGCCGGACCCCTGACGGACCCTCACCCCAACATGACGGACCAGGAGCTGTTCTGGGGGTCGGACCAGTACGACTTCGCCGTGGTGCTTCACGCCTCGGGGATTCAGTGTTTCTGGCACTTTGCTCACAAAGGAGAAACTTTCTACCTGAACTTCATGGTGAGAAAAAAACACTCAGACTGTGTTTGAGTCAAATGAACGTGGGCTTCTCGTGAAGTTTTTCCCAAATTACAAATAAAAGCATTGTCTTTTAGAGAACTTATCTACTGAAAATATGCTCGGAAAAGTACAAAAAGGCTCAAGTGTCGTATAAAAAAATAAAACAATAGAGTTAAAAAGATCTGCTAGAGTCATATCTTAATAACAGCAGGTGCTCATGGGAAATGTAGTTTTCATCCAGGACAAACACCAGCTTCAAGGGACGGTGGCGAGTTTCTCGGTGACTTTTAAAAAAATACAATTTAGAAAGTCCAGTTTAGAAATAACAAGAAAAGGTTTGAGACTCTGGGTTTTGAGAAAAGTCAAAATTCCACTATTTATGTAAAAATCTCATTTTAATTTTTTTTTTTTGCCTTTTATCCTTTAATTTTGTATTTATGTTGTAAAATTTAGACTTAAGTCTTAGAATTTTTACTTTTTATACCAAAATTTAAACTTTAAATCTCAAACACTGCCTTTATATCCCAACATAGACCTTTTATCTTCGACTTTTGTCGTCTTAAAATTTTGACCTTAAATGAGAGAGTTTGGACTTTTTTCACATAATGTTAAATTGATTTCTTAAACTCTAACAGTTATTGGCTTTTTGTCTTAGAATTTCTCAAAATTTCCACTTTTCATATTACTTTTATTTAAAAGTTTAAAACAATTCTTACCTTCAGTTTTTATTTTCATCCTCACATTAGAGTAAAAGCTTTTGATGTTTCAATGGTTTGATGTAATTTTCTGTCAAGTTTGTAAATGTTACTGTACATCGTGAAAACTTCACTAAAGTTTGATTTAAAGAAAATCGTGAATCGAATTGAAATCGATATATCGGCCAGGAAAATCGCAACTAGATTTTTTTCTAAAACTGTTCAGCCCTAGTCTATGGGCTTTGCAGGGTTAAAGGTTGATCATGACCCAGAGACTCAAACATGGGCCTCAGGTTTTATTGCAAACTAAAGGCTTGAAAATGAGCAAAAGGCTAAATACTAAAATGCCGGATAAAGGCACAGACACAGACACTCAAAAACTAAAGGCTAAAACCAATAACTACAGGCTGAAACATGGGCTGAAATGTTTGGGCTCCAGCTTGAGGGGACACAAAGCTTTTTACCACAGTGTCAACAGGCTGCCTTTCTATTCCTCTGTCTGTCTGTAGGTCCAGTGGGTGACAGGAGTCGGTCATGACAGACACCTGTCAGTGCACGTTAACGCCCCCAGTGGTTTGTTGGTGGGAAACGTGGATGAGGCTCAGGGTCAGATCAACTTTGAGGCAAAAGAAACAGGTAAATCTCTGACCTTCTTTCTTTTCTGTGATCTTATTTTTGCTGTAATGTTAGGAAAAATGTTTGCCTCAAAGAAGAAAACAGAGTTCATGAGAAAGAGAGCACTTAAGCTTATTTTGAATCTTTAAAGTCCCCTGACCAGATGGGCACTGCAGTGTGTGTTTTGGCTCCAAAGAAAGCACTTTTCTTTTCTTTTTTTTTTTTTTTTTTGTCTTGTCCTGTTCAGCATCACAACAACAGAATTGTGGTCCGGCTGCCATATTTTGCAGAACACATTTTACTTTGCCAAGAGGAGCCGTTTGTGTATAAGGCTCCCCTTGAGATTTAAATGTTATTTTTATTAGTGTTTTGTAATTTCTTTTTTCTGTACATTGCCAAGGTTAAAGGTTACTGTTTTAACGGACTGGGGTGAAAACAGAAGAGGGATAGTGACAGAGGGAAAGAGCGTAGAGCAGGGATGTCCAAACTATGGCCCGGGGGCCAATCGTGGCCCGCCGTCTTTTTTCAAGCGGCCCCCAGCTTTCATCTTACCATGTGTTAGTTTTGTCACTTAAATTAATCATGTTACAAGTGTTTACATTTACAGTTTCTGTCAAGTGCTTGAAATAAATCTTAATATTTCTGGAAATATTTCACAAAGATTTGGACTGTGTATATGCAACTTTATAAAGCTAATGCTCTGTACAATCTGTTCAAACTCAAAAACTTTTACAGCTGACATTTAATTGCATTTGGCATAGTGCAAAATATGTTTCATGAGTTATTTAAAATTAAAAAGGACCAAAAAACTGAATTACAGATATGAAATGGTCAAAAAAGACAAAAGTTTAAGCATAAAATGGTTCAGAATTCAGGATCAAAGATATTTGGGGTTTAAAATGTTTTTATAATTGTCGTATAAACAAACGTGATAAAGTCCAGACCCTGATCCTGCCATAAAATTGTTACACATTTTTCACAGGTTTGTTTTTATCTCAAAGGTCTGCAAGAACAGCACAAGCATGTTTGATTTAACCATTTTTGTTTGTTTGTTTTTGTCAGAAACCACTAAAAAGAAATAGTTTTCCACTCATTTGTAACTTTAACCGTTAGTAAACATGTCAATAAGAGCCGCCGGCCCGTGGTCATTTTCGCAGTTTCCAATTCGGCCCTTTAGGGAAAAAGTTTGAACACCCCTGGCGTAGAGAGAGAAGGAGATAGACAGAGAGGGAGAGATAAACAATAAAACAACAGAAGAGAACAACCACAACAACTGGACGAGTGAATACAGACAGGAGATCCAAAACCAGCAGCTGATCCTGCAAAAAAAAAACAAGGGGAGAAAAAGAGAGACAGCAGACAAAAAAAGAGAAGGAAACACGGTATCCCGAGGTCTTTGACACTACAATCACTAGGAGCACCTGTGAAGAGATGAACTGGAGAGATCATGAAAGTGCAAAGAAAGCACTTTCACATGTGTTTGGCCCTTGAGAAGGCCCTCTAGGGTAATTTATCTCCAAGTTGGACACGTTTTGGCTCCCAAGAGTGCACTGTGGCGTTTGTTTTGCCTCCCAAGAGCATTAAGGAAGCATTTTATGTCTCAGGACGTCACTTTGGAGTGTCTTACTGATCAAATAAGGGCAACACAGAACACGTCTTGGCTCTCATGGGGGCACTTGAGTTAACTTTGGCTCCCAAGAGTACAAGAAGGCATGTGTTTTGCTTCTTAAGAAGACACTTAGGTGTATTTCGGCTCCCAACAGGACATTTAAGGGTCATTTTAGCTGTCAAGATGGCTCTTTATCATATATTGGCTCCAAAGAAGACATTTAAGTGTATTTTGGCTCCCAAGAAGGCACGTTATGATACTTTTTCCCTCCAAGAGTGCATCGAGGCGTGTGTTTTGCTTCCCAAGACGACACTTGAACATATTTTGGCTCCTAACAGGACATGTAAGTGTGGATTTTGGCTGCCAAGAAGGCATTTTATCATATTTTGGCTCCTGAGAATTCACAGAGGTTTGTGTTTTGTCTCCCAAGAAGGCACTTGAGTGTTTTTTGGCTCCAAAGAAGACACTTAAGTGTGTGTGTTTTGCTTTCCAGGAGGACGCTGAAGGAAGCGTTTTGTCTCTTTAGGGTCACTTTGAAGTTTCTTTTTGCTCTGAAGAAGACACTTAAATGTATTTTGGCTCCAATGTGGGCACTTGATTACATTTCACACCAGCCAAAGGTGCAAATCAGTGTGGTTCCCCAATCAACAGGACATTTAAGTGTGGATTTTAGCTGTCAAGATGGCTCTTTATCATATATTGGCTCCAAAGAAGACACTTAAGCGTAATTTGGCTTCCAACAGGGCATTTCGGTGTGCACTTTGGCTCCCAAGAAGGCACTCAATTATACATTTTCCCTTCAAGACTGCGCCGAGGCATGTATTTTACTTCCTAAGAACACACTCAAGTGTATTTTGGCTCCCAACAGGAAATTTAAGTGTATTTCAGCTCCAAAGACTGCACTGAGGTGTGTTTTGCATCACAGGAGAACACTTAAGGAAGCGTTTTGTCTCTTTAGGGTCACTTTTGAGTATCTTTTTGCTCTGAAGAAGACACTTAAATGTATTTTGGCTCCAATGTGGGCACTTGATCACATTTCACACCAGCCAAAGGTGCAAATCAGTGTGGTTCCCCAATCAACAGGACAGTTTATCAAACCTTTTGGTTCCTGAGAACGCACTTTATTGTGTTTTGGCTCCAAGGGGTTTTTCAACAGTTGCATTCAAAGGAAACATTGATATTTGTCTCCTCTGGTATTTAAAGCATCCTGACTGTGAGCGTTCCTCTCGTTGTTTCTCTCCTCAGGTTTCTACCAAATGTGTTTCAGTAACTTCCACAATCGCTTCGGCACCATGCAGATCTCCCTCAGCTTCGGCGTTTATTACGACAGTTTCCAGGACCCGTCTGAGCTGCGGGAGGAGGAGAAGAAGAGGAAAGAGGAAATCAGCAAAGACCTCAACAACACGCTGAGTATTATACAGGTACACACACACACACACACACACACACACACATTGACACAAAATTGATATAAAATGGGCCTCAATAACTATAGCTCCGCCCCTTTCAAGCCTCCAGAGGGCTGGCCAATCAGAGGGAAGGGGGTTTGTTGAGCAGGGAGCCTTAAAGAGACAGTAGCCAAATGAAGTGTTTCATACAGAGGCTGAAAAAAGGGTTTAAAAAAACACCAGAGAGAGAAAACTTGTTTTTTTTTTTGTGCTATAAAACATGTAAGGGTCAATGACAAAAAGAGGGTCTAAAAACATATCTTTAAAAAGTTCTTTGAAAATGGATAAAAACATATTTCTGAGAGAAGATTTATGTTTTCTAACAGATTTCAGTAGTTGACCAACATTTCAAAGTTTTCAGGTTCATTATTTTTTAGTATTTTTAATTTGAGCACCCAAAAATGTCAGGTGGTGCAACCAAATATATGAAAATATATTTATATGTTCCTGTTATTTTTTCTGTGTGAAATTATTGGCAAGTATCTCTCAAGTGTCTGTAGTGACTCATACATTTTCATTTTGTGTGTTTCATTTCTTTTATTTGTGAATAAGATAAATAATTTGATGTTAAAATAACATTTCACATTATTACATTGGTTGTTNTGTTTTATTTAAAAAGGTTCAAGCATAAAATAATGCCACTGTATTTTTAATTTCCATTTACAATAAGTGACATTCAATTTTTAGAGTTTAATTACTGTGGATACTTGTCAGGACGGTTGCACCACCTGACATTTTGGGGGTTTGAGGAACCAAAACACAAAAAAACATGTTATATTTTAATAGTTTAAAGATGTGTTCAAATAACACAGGTTTCATAGAATAAAGAAATACATGTGATGAAATACTCAATTCATGATGGAAGGAAATATTGCACTCAGACACAAAAAAGGGACCATACCCCTCTTTAAAAATCTTTCAAACTCTCATTGAGTTTTATTTTGACTGTACAGTAAAGTAAGTATTTATTACAGAGACATTAAGAGTCTTGGTTTTCTTCAGGCCTCGAGTCACAAAGTGGAGAACCAGGTTTTCCACATGTTTCGTTTCTACGGCTTCAGCCGGATGAGGAAAAGCGCCGACTTCTACCTGCTCCGCTCCAACTCTCAGTACATCAGCTGGTGGTCGACGGCGCTCAGCCTCCTCATCGTCACCTCCGGGTACCTGCAGCTCCTCTTCCTCAAGAGACTCTTCGTCACTAAGACGGGGAGCGAGGAGGAAAAGCTTCGCTGCTGACGGAGGGAAATGTTCACTGATACCAGATCTTAAAGCTGGTGTCAAACATTTTCTCTGGAGTTTCACTTGTGTGCATGTTTGTCTTTACTTTGTCCAAATAAACCAGTTTAATAATGATCATGTTTCTGATGTTTTCCTCATAATAATCTGAGCTCTTAGTGTTTTTTTTTGTTTTTTTTTGGCGTGGCACTTCAAAAACACTTCTGCTGAATGACGGTTGTTTGCGAACACGAACAAAACTGGTCTCTACACGTTGATTCGTTTCCTCTTTGTTCTTTTCAAACGGGATAATTCACCTGAAAGTGTGACTTCATTTAATTATTTCTGCTTTCCATAACAACTAAAGCTCAATACTGAGATGAATTGTGACTCATTTTAATCCCTTATTTTCTAAATTCTTCATGAGGTGTGATTGTTTTTTTCAACTTTCTTAAACCTTTTTTTTGTTTTTTTGTACATTCAACTAAAATCTTTTCCGCTTTACTGTAAAGTAAATGTACAAACGATAAAGTCTGTGATTTTAAAGATAAAAAACTCAGCATGGAACAAACAGGAAAATCAAGTTTAACATACAGACGCGGTTGTTTACAGCCAGGACAAATGTTTCATGTAAAGTCGGATGATTCATCCAGGAGGAAGTTCATGAGACGATAAAACGCTTTCGTTTTCGTTCAGTGTCACACCTGTTCTCCAGAAGCTGCACATCACCAGGTAAAGACATTTAAAGATTTATGATTATTATTATTATTATTATTGGTATCATTACTGTGTTGTTTTACTTGATGTTTTTAATGTTTGTGAAGCGTCTTTGAGTGTTTAGAAAAGCGCTCTATAAATAAACTGTATTATTATTATTATAATTTTCAAAGTTCTGCTACTGCAAAATTGTACTTCTATTCTTATATATGTCGGTTATTTTTCCATTATTATCCATTTAAAAATCATTTTTTAACTTCTGCACTTCAAAAACTGAAATCAAAGCATGTGTTTGTGTCTTTCATTTCAAAAATAAATATCTTAATATTCTTAATTTAAGTCACATTCAGCTGACAGGAGCAGAAAAAATGTCTTCTGTTAAGAAATTTGAAGACAAATGTGGAAAAAAAAAGTATTTCAGGCAGAAGAAGAGGCCATTGGTATAAAAAAAAATCAGGTTCAGTGTTACTATAATTATTTTTGATTATTATTCTGAGGGGAAGAAAGCCAGAATTCTGAATTTAAACTCAGAATTCATAAAAATTTCATTGGAATAGTTGTAATAATGATTCTTTTAAAATCTTCGGCCTAAGTTATGATATTTATTTTTCCATCTTTTGACCCTAATCCTCTTCCGTAGTTTCTGTACCTGTCAGGAAAATATAGCAAATATTAAGTCTAATGGTTAAGTTTATTTTATTGCGCATGTCAGTAACAAGGAAATTCAAAGTTCTTCACAAAGACACAAGAATAATGAAATTGAGTGAATGAAATCCCTGAATTAAAAAAAAGGGATATTGCAATATTGTAGTCGTGGCTTCTTCTTTTATTCAAATAATAATATTATCAGTAGTAATTATAAATAACATTATAATAATAAAAAACATTGGAAAGGCATGAAAAAAATGTTAAAAGAAAAAAAAATCAATTATAAGAAAACAGCAAAAATAAAAGCAGGTTAAAATATATTAAAACAGATTTACAAACATAAGCACGAAAGTTGCAGTGCAGAGTTATATAATACTTATAAATGTGTTTCCTTGTTTTGCTTCAACCTCACTGCATTTTTCTTTGAGGTGGAGTTTCTGGAAAGGAATCAACTTTCTCTCATTACAACATTTTAAATACTTGACTGCAGATCTGCAAGTTTGCAAGATGAACAAAGAATCAGTGATTTATTTTTTTTTTTTTTTAATTTTGAATGTGCAGCATTTGTGTTTTTGACATTTATAGTTATACCAGTTTAAGGTTTTGGAGGCAGATGTTACATTTTCCAGCTTCTGTTGCAGATAAATCAAGTTTGAGGAAGTAAATATTTAAAGCAGTTTGACTCACAGTTCTTGGAAACCACAGGCTCCGCCCGACACAGAGACAAAAGAAATAAAAAACTAAAGATGATGGAAACCACCTGTTCTTAAAAGACATCAAAAATACAACTTATATCATTCCATCCCGATAATAACAGGTATTTATGTTCAGGACTGTGTAGTTATATGAA
This sequence comes from Thalassoma bifasciatum, assembly GCA_008086565.1. Classification (NCBI taxonomy): domain Eukaryota; kingdom Metazoa; phylum Chordata; class Actinopteri; order Labriformes; family Labridae; genus Thalassoma; species Thalassoma bifasciatum. Next base: position 121,016 of record RPOG01001369.1, on the reverse strand, counting down.
CCAGTTGTTAAAAACAGATGAGATACTTCTGGTAAAAGCTGTTACAGTTCGGCTAAATAATGGAGAAGATCTGAAAACGCTGTGAGTCTGTAAGAAAAGTTGTATTTCTAAAATCTTTTCAACATTCAGGTTTAATGTCCGCAGTCACTCCATGTCTGTCTTAAAACCTAAAATCTCAAAGTATAAACATTTTCTCATAATTCTGACTTTTTAATTTCAGTTTTGACTTTTTATCTCCAAATTTTTACTCAATATAAGCATTAAACAAAGCTCTCAGCAAAGCCAGTTTTTCATTTTTATTTTTTAACGGGCACAAATGTTTTTGTTTTTTTTTAATCATTCTTTTTCATTAATTTCTTTAAAAAATTGTTAAACCTCATGAAGTGTTCTACAAATCTTGCGACTTCACTCTTCTTGTTTTAATTTTCCTCAACCACTTTGACTCTCTTCATGAAATGATTATATTCTCTCTAAAACAACTTCATGCACTCATATAAAATCTTGTTGACTATTTTTTTCTCCTTATACTGTTTGAATTAGGAACTCCATGTCTCTGTGGATTGTAGCGCCCTCCTGTGGAAAAAACATATATCACTGCTGATTTTATCCTGTTTCTGTGTGAGTCACATTTCATAACAAATAAATCTCCTATAAATTGTTTTTTTCTGATCATAAATATTTGAGACCAAGTGTAATGTGTGATTTTTCTTCCCCCTTCAGTAAAATGCTTTGTGTCACATCTTTATTTTCTCTCATTTTTCCTCCACAGCTTGATACATGATTAAAAATACTAAATACTCTGGATCTGTTAAACCTGCAGAATATCTGTTGCTGGTCAGCTGACTTCATCCTGCATCATCATCATCTTTATCTCTTTTTTTGAGGTCCCATCCCTCACAGACTTCTACCAGCTCCAGGTTTTAACGCCAAAATGGCTCAAGAGGTTAGATTTGATCTCCAAAATATACAACATTTTATACACATAGACACAAGTAAGACTGCAATAAATGTTTTTTTTTTGTTGTTGTTGTTTTTTTTACATTGAACTCAATGAGGATTGACTCACTTGTGGAGCCAGCCTCAAGTGGACACTTTAGGAACTGCAGTTTTTTTTGCATTTCTGCATTTATTTATGGGGCTTTTCGTTACTTGGTCCGAACTAAAATGACAGGTGTGAAACCTCTCACAGACCTTAGTCCAGATCAAACACCTGGACTTTGGTCTGACCAAAAGAGGTGGTCCCGGTCCTCTTTTGGTTCATGCCCAGTGTGAAAACTTTATTTTGAAAGGTTCAGGCCTTCGTACCAATGACAGGAAATTATGACAGGGTGTCTAGAAAGAAGAAACTTATCACAAAAACACATTATGATCACATAATAAAGATAAAAATCCTCTCCTTATAGTGAGAGCTAATTTACGTAGCCCCTTAAGGGACAAGAAAAGGTAAAAAAAAAAATTAATAGTTTCACATGCGCACTTAAAACTTTCGCATGCGCACTTGAAACTTCTACGCGCTCACCTGAAACTTTGACGTGCTCACCTGAAACTTTCACCTGCTCACCTGAAACTTTCACGTGCTCCCCTGAAACTTTCAAGTGCTCACTAGAAACTTTTACGTGCTCACCTGAAACTTTCACGTGCTCACCTGAAACTTTCACGTGCTCACTTGAAACTTTAACGTGCACACCAGAAACTTTTACGTGCTCACTAGAAACTTTTACGTGCTCACTAGAAACTTTTACGTGCTCACCAGAAACTTTTACGTGCTCACCTGAAACTTTCACGTGCTCACTAGAAACTTTCACGTGCTCACCTGAAACTTTTACGTGCTCACCTGAAACTTTTACGTGCTCACTAGAAACTTTTACGTGCTCACTAGAAACTTTCACGTGCTCACCTGAAACTTTTACGTGCTCACCTGAAACTTTCAAGTGCTCACCTGAAACTTTCAAGTGCTCACTAGAAACTTTTACGTGCTCACCTGAAACTTTGACGTGCTCACTAGAAACTTTTACGTGCTCACCTGAAACTTTTACGTGCTCACTAGAAACTTTCACATGCTCACTAGAAACTTTCACGTGCTCACCAGAAACTTTTACATGCTCACCTGAAACTTTGACGTGCACACTAGAAACTTTGACGTGCTCACTAGAAACTTTTACGTGCTCACTAGAAACCTTCACGTGCTCACTAGAAACTTTTACGTGCTCACTAGAAACTTCTACGTGCTCACCTGAAACCTTCACGTGCTCACCTGAAACTTTTACGTGCTCACTAGAAACTTTCACATGCACACTAGAAACTTTTACGTGCTCACCTGAAACTTTTATGTGCTCACCTGAAACTTTCACATGCACACTAGAAACTTTTATGTGCTCACCTGAAACCTTTTCAGATGAGCACCTAAAACTAGATGAGTAATTCAACATGAAATTAATTTCTTTCTTTTTTTTTTACCTTTTCTTGTCCCTTTAGGAACTCCGTACTAATTTGTTTGAGCTCTGGAAAAATAATAAAATTATAATTATTATTTAAATACACATAGAAAAATGTAACTGTACCATTGATTTGAGCATGAAGTTCATCGAGAATTGACTTGTTTTTGAAGCCACCCTCCAGTGGACACTCAAGGAACTGCAGGTTTTTTGTTTGTTTGTTTTTTTGGTTAAATTTGCATCAGTTTCATCTTTCAGCACAAAATTTTGCAGCTACATGTACATTTTATGTGCAGAAAAGCTTTTTTTCAGATCCAAATTTAAGCCTTTAGGACCCAAATCTGTAATTGGTCCTTTCTGATGACACTTAATTTGCTTTGAGACACAATCTTAATAGTTGTTTTGATACAGTTTGAGTTTTCTTAAAGTACGACGTAACTTTCTCTGTCTGTACAGGTTATCCCCACTATCCTGGAGACCATCTTCTCCTTATTTAAGACCATTTACAGGATGGCCGGGAATACGAAGTCAAACCAGGAGCGCTGCCAAGAACTCGCCAAGAAAGTCAAATCACTCGAGAAACTGGTTTCTCAAATCCAACTAAGGGGGCAGGAATCAGTCTCTGTGTCTCTGAAAGACACTCTGAAGGATCTGCGCTCCAACCTTCAGTCCACTATGGAGTGGATGGAGAAATACACTCACAAGAAACGCTTTAAGAAGTTCATGGGGAGCGGAAACCATGAGGAAAAGTTTAAGAGGTTGAATGAAAAACTTTCAGAAAACTGTCAGTTACTGACTGTGGCTCTGCAGATGGAAAACGGGGAGAAGATCGACATGATTTATGACACTCTGACTCAAAGAGGTTCAGTCAGACGAAGAGCTGCCATCCCAACCTTTTCTCTTCCCGAACAAACACCTGCTCCTCCATCAATGCCACAACCTGGACCGGCCAGTTTCCCCCTGGACATGAACTTTTCTCCCTTTGGTCAAACGTTTAACCCCATCATGCCCCAATCTGTCCCTCTGCCCAACATCGGTTTCTCCAACGGCTTCTTCAACCCCCCCTGGCTGTCTCAGCTTTTAAACTCCCCAAACATAACCTCTGTCAACGCCACTCCACAGTTTTCCTCAGTTATGTATTCAGACAACGGCACGGTGATGCACGTCACTAGGAAGACGTACTATCACTACTAATGATGCACTTCTGAAAAGTGTTGAACGTAACGTCATGGATGGAGCTTTTTTTTTTTTTTTGAACTGTATTTTTATTAAACATAAAAGGACACATTATAGACAAAACAATCCTTGACAACATCACTTGATATGTATGGCATTACAACACAAGGACATTTTAGTAATATCAATAAAAGAAAAATAAATGTACAGTCAGGACATTACAGTAAACTGCAGGAATCCCCTCAGTCAGACAAGTATCTTGTTACAAGTACCCACCTCCTCGCAAAAATCTCATTTTTTAATTGTAGTTGAGCAGTTAAAGCCTCCATTCATACACCTCCCTCAACTTTTGTTTCCACTGTGTCACTGTAGGTGTCTGTGGATTCATCCATTTCAGTGTCACCATCTTCCTTAGTTAACAAGAGTATATGTAGCTGGTATTTTAGGTCTCTAGTTTACATGTCTGCAGGAGTTAGATCAAACAGAAACTATCTTGGGGTGAATGGTAAATCAATTTTCATAATTTTATCTATCTCCCCCTTTATCCCCTTCCAAAAAGGAATTATCATTGAGCAATCCCAAAATATGTGCGAGTGGTCGCCAACCATTCCACATTTTCTCCAACATAAGTTTGCTTCTGGATTATTTATAAATTTTGCAACCATGGAAGGCGTCTTAAAAAACCTTGTCTTCACCTTCCAATCAAACTCCTTCCACATGTTACTATTAATACCTTTATGACATCCAATACACACTGTTTCCCATTCCCCATCCTCAATTATAATATTTAACTCGAGCTCCCATTTGTTTTTGATGTATAAAGTATTGTCTGGTATATCCAGTAATAGATTTCTGTATAAATGGGAAACATGTTTCTTGTTAGGTAACTGATGTCTTATTATATTAATGAACTATATCTCTACATTTGTTGGAGTATTCTTAATTATATTCCAGTCTTTATGGCTTGTGATATAGTGTCTGATTTGAAAATATCGGAACATATCACTTTGAGGTGGAGAGAATTTATCTTGGAGATATGAGAATGGCTGTAGAACATTGTTGCAGAAAAACTAATCAATGACCCTCAGGTTTTTGCCTGCCCATCTCTTAAAAGTGATATCTGATGTTGAGGGGGAGGATGGAGCTTTTTTCTCTTAAAAATAAGGTGATTTAAAAGTTTCTATCAGTGAATGAATTTCTTTCCATGTTTGCTTTGAGGTAATTTCACTCAAAATGTTGATTTTTCTCTAGAAATGCAATCTTAGGGTGACCATATTCTGTTTCTCTGAAAAGAGGACTCACTTCCAGCTCACACGCGAGAAATTTTCAAGTTCTGTAGCAACACAAGTATTCAGATGTTTAACAAAATAAGAAATAATCATCTCTCTTTAGTCTGACACTTACACCTTAGTTAGGAAAAGTGAGGTAGAGAACCATTCTTCAAGATAACCTCCCAATTATCAGTTACGTAAAAATAGAAATAATGCCTCAAAATATTAAACAAAAAGAAAAAAGAGAGGTAGCCTATTCTTAAATGTTTTGTTGTGGTGATATGGGCTTACAGATCGTTGGAACCATTATTAGCCACAGAGACATAAGTTCCAGCTTTGCAGACTGTACATTCTGCCTCCCATTTGTCCCGACCCGGACGAAAACAGGGGAACTTTTTTCGCTTTTCATCAGTGAAATGACATTTGCGTTTCAGCATTTTCTTTCTGTTCAAGTGTTCTCTGGCAGTGTGTCTACCTGCCTGTCAGCCTGAGTGAGTGAGTGAGAGTGGAGCCTCTGTACTGATTTGTGAATGAATGAATACATGTTCCGGGGTTCAGCTCAAACTCCACCTCTCAGAGTGTGTGTCTAAAGGAACCACTCAACGTGAATGATAAATACACTGGTCTGTGACGCGCTCAAGCTCAGGCAAGATCAAAAACCCGGACATTTGAAGGATTTTATAAACCCCGACCGGACAGGCTCTTAAAAGAGGACATGTGGTCACCCTATGCAATCTAATCTCATATCCAATACTACCGTGATTTCCAACCTGTGGGCCGTGAAGGCATTGCAAGTGTAATTGTAATTGCAAGTATATTAAAAATGTTCAAATACTGATATATAAAAACACATACCCTGAGCCCAATATGTAGCAAAGACCTGAAATATAATTAATCAGCAGATGCAATCAGCGTCTTTTACATTATCAATCAGTTATTACATTTTGCATTTTCCTACATTTAAAAAAATTACATGTCAGGTTATTGTTATAAATCAGGCCTTGACCCTTCCTATGTATGAGGTCAGAGTTGGGTTGCAAAAATGTTTGACACTGAAAATCGGGCCCTGAGTTTGCAAAGGTTGGGAACCACTGCGATATTATTTAGTGAACCTCATATTTACAGTTTAAAGGTACAGTTTTATGTAGATTTTTTTATTGTATTTTTATTTTTTGTAGACTTGAGATGAAGATTTATGGAACTTATTGTAATGCGTTTTATAATTAAAGTCTCTCAACATGAGAAAGTGTCACATCTGCATTATTTCTGTTACTCTTTGGTTCGTGCTTTTCTCCTGAGTCTCACTTCCACTATACAATTCCAGCTCTACTCTACTCTACTCAACTCGGTTTGTTTATCTTTTCCTCTAGCCCGACTACAGACTCACGGTGGGCGTGGATCTTATAACACAGCTGTGCAGAAGTGCGCGCATGTTCATCTATAACGTGACACAATTTTGTACTAACATATGAGCCACCGTTGTCTTTAAAGGAAAAAAAAACTTTCAAAAGATTTCATTAAAGTAATACAGCGGCTCAATGTGGGTCGTCATGACAACGGAGGTAAACAACAGCCTGGTGCTGCTGCACGCGGAGGAAAACGAAGGAGCTGCTTCCTGACATCAACTCTTCCCTGGATCCAGTGAGATCACTTTAATTTTTGATTTTTGGGCCTGGTATAGCAGAGATTTGTTGTTGATCAATCATTCTTCTTTGAACTGGTTTTCCTTTTTGGTTCCCTGTGGATTAATGGACTGATTGGTGCTTAAAGACTCGACACAGGTTGCTCTCATGGAATCATCCATACATTTTTTTAGGGGAATTGTCACTAATTTACAAAAAAAGTTGCAGCAAGAATAACATCAAAATCATTACTCATGTTTTAGAATAAATGTCCTCTGCATTGAAAGACTACATATTTACTAAAAACTTCTCTAACTGAGTTGCCAAAACTGCTCAGTTTCTCAAATGTGATGCAAAAAGTGCATCATAGACAAAAAAATGAAGCATTTTTTTGTGAACTTTGTTACAAGGGTTAATAAAAATCTTAGTTCAGAAAATTCTGGCTTTTTTTTCAGAAAAAGGTTTATTTTCTGACTGATGATTCATCTCCTAATTACTTGATTAAAAAAAAGAATAACCATAATAAAATACCTATTTTCCTCTTCCTTGTGTTTTAGAAAACATTTATTTCAGCCTCAGGTCAAAGTTTGTTTGACCTGTTTTTGTTAAATGCACTGTTGACTTTGATAATAAAATTATATAGGTAACCAAAAGATCTGATAAATGTCTGAGTTGTGTAACTTCAAGTCATGGACAGGCCACTCACAGAAACCCTGAAGGATCCTGAAAATCTGAACCAATCAGCAGCAGTTACCTGAGCAGACACACCTGCAGGGACAAAGATCCTCTTCATATCAAGGAAAGAGTTTAGATAACTCTGCTCTAAATTTGTGTCTGACCAAAGGACACGAATGACGATGAGAAGAGGGCGAGAAGATAACTTATCAGCACTTTATAAAATCTTTGTTTCACTTTCTTTCGTGCAAACACCAGGCTGCTCCTGCTGCATCAGTAGGTGAGTCTCAGATTAATGTTTTAGGTTAAAAACTGATCGTTTTGGTCTTCTACTTTAACGAGAGACTGAATAAATCATTAATTCACACAATTTTCTGACAACATACATGCATTTAAGTTGAAACTGACTTTATGGGAGACGCAACTGAGAGATGTGTGTGTGTGAACAGACGTGATGCGAACGTGAAACGGTACAAAGAAAAGTTTGCAGGATTACTGTAGGAGTTTGAGAAACGTTTTCAGGTATTTGGTGAACTTGAAAAATGTTTCTCAGTAATGAATATCAATAACAAAAAAGCGTTCAAGGCTCACAAACAAGCACTTCAATGACAATCTGAAAGTGACAGCTAGTCAGGACATGACACTTGATGTTGATGCACTTGTACAGGCCAAAAGATGCCAAGTTTCAGGAACAAAAACAAGTCCAGACTAGACTAACGCCTTTAAAATGCTGCCTTAGATACTGTTTGCATTGAAAGAATACAGCTCTGTGAAGATCAATCCTTACTGTGGTGATTAAAAAAATGTGCAATTTAATGTTAGTCAGCAGCTTCACTACAAAAGATTCCTTTCTTTATAAGTCTCATTTAATCTTAACGTGCATTACTTTATTTTTCAATACCAAGTACTTGTTAAAGTTTTGTGCCTTTGTACAATCAGTGGGATCAGTTGCAATGCATGTATGTGAATGATAAAACTAAATTGCATGTTTGTCTAAGGAAGTTTGAGGTGTTTCGTGAAATGTTTTGTAAAAGGATTGTTCATTAAATTTCAAGATTTTCCTTATGTTCTTGTGCTTCTTTACACCAAAACAAAGGAAAGATGTGATATTTTGGTTATTCATAGCAGAGTATGGGTATAATTTTTTTTCTTTTCAAATTCTCTTTATTGAGGTTCTCATTATTATACAGTACCACAATAATACAAATAGAACCTTGTTTTTTCCACTTTTTTTCATAATTGAACAGACACGAACATACAGCAGGTATCAAAGAGAAAATAAATGCAAGAACTAAACGAAATAAGTACACGAAAGCAAAAGTAAAAACACAAAACACAAAATAGCCCCCCCCCTCAGCACCAACGAAGTGTCAGACAATAATTGTTATCATCATTATAATTATTATTATTTTTTTTTTTTCAGGCTGACTGGAATACAATTGTCCCATTAGGGCAGGCTCCAGACTGAGATGTGTCCATAATGTCCATATTGTCCAGAATAGGTCGCCATATCTTGATGAATGTTTCCATATTGTCATGCAGGGTGTAGGTCAGCTTTTCCAGAGGGAGTATTCTCAGGACCTCCTTATACCAATCCTCCACTGTAGGGCTGTCCTTTGATATCCAGAATTTGAGAATTGTTTTTCTTGCTATATACAAGAGGATTTCAGACAGTTTAGCATTATATTTGTCTCTAACATTGTCCACTTTCGCTGCCAAAATACACTGAAAGGGTGAAAGCTCCAGATCGTATCCCATCAAAGAAACAATTTCATCCTTAACATGAGACCAGAAATTTTGAATTTTACAACATTTCCAAACCATGTGAGTGTATGAACCAATTTCTAAATTACATTTAATGCAATTGGGCGAGCGAGAGTAGTTAAGATTTAAGCTAAAGGTTTTGTAAACATGAGAGATGAATCTTTTTGGCATAGGTTGTATTAGGAGATCTTCCAGAAATGTTGTTTTGGGCGCATGTATAGTTTTAGGTACATAATGTCGTATTTGTAAGTAGTGGAAAAAGTGAGATTGTAGTAAAGCATATTTGCTTTTCAAGGCTTCAAATGACTCCATTGTACCCCCCTCGTATAGTTTGTCCAGCCGGTCCAAACCCTTTTCCTGCCAAAATATGTACACAGAATCATGACATGACGGAACAAAATCTGGGTTCCTCCACACTGGGGCCAGAAGCGAAAAGTGATTTTTAAGTTTGAAATAGACCATAATATTGTTCCAATGGGTATAATTTTAATGGTCCAGCCCGCTTGACATCTACCTAGGCCGTACATGGTCCACGATGTCAAATGAGTTTGACACCCCTGTTTTAGGTTAAAAACTGATCATTTTGGTCTTCTACTTTAATGAGAGACTGAATAAATTCTTAATGTTGACTGTTACAGTTGATCATGGAGATCTACAAACCTTTCTGGAACGTCTACCGCCTCTCATTGAGGGTGAAGAAGAACAAAGAGCAGTGTCCTCACTTTTTTCAGAGGCTCCAGGCGCTGGGGGAACTGGGAAAGTTCATCGAACAGGAGGAAATACGTAATTTTCCTCAAAGTGTGAAAGAAGCTTTGGAGAAACTCAACACGATCCTGGTGACAGCAGAAGATCTGGTGGAGCGATTCAACGAGGCGCACGTGTTGAACCAGATGGTGAAATCCACCGACTTCAGAGAAGAGTTCGACAGCCTGAACAAAAGTCTGAACGACGCCTTCATAACGCTCTCCTCCGCCCTGCACATCTACCAGGGGCAGGAGCTGGACGAGCTGGAGACGAAGCTGAAAGAGCAGGAGGAGAAACTGAAGGATCAGGAGGAGAAACTGAAGGATCAGGAGGAGAAACTGTACGAGCAGAAGAAGAAGCTGCAGGAGCAAAAACAGCAGCTGGAGGAGCAGGGAGATGCTCTGCAGAGAGTGGAGACAAAGTTAGAGAAAGAAATGAACCGCTACTACTGTGCTGTGCAGTAGTGGAGACGGTAACCATGGAAACCGTAAACATTTTACCTGTAACTTTGTCCCCTTTTTTTTCACACACACTACAAAAACAGTCATCAGATTGGTTTCATGAACCAAAACAGTCGAGTATCATCTGCATAACGATGAAAAATCAACACTTTCTCTTCAGATTTCTTGTTTGCAAAGTGTCAAAAACCTCAGTTTCATGTAAGGCGATGTTTTCAGGCGTGAAAAAGATTTTAGCATATTGAGCAAAATGTTAATTCAGAGACCTGAAAAAAAAAGGCTATTCAATGCAACCGTGTTGATTTTTCTTAATGGGTGTAATTACCTGATTTGTTAATTAGCATGACTGAAAAAAAAAAAACATTACTGCTTTTAACTTAACCCTGTGGTGCATAGTTCACTTCAGTGACACCTATTTAAAAGTTATTTACTCCTAAATTCAATAGTTCATGTGGTGGAAATTCATATTAACCTGTGTCAGAATAGTTTTATTCTTCTTGAGGCCTGAAAAAATGTTATAGACAAACATTTGAGGTGAAAAAGCTTACAAACTATAAATTATTCAGTGTTAAAATGGATGAAAGAGAGTTAAAATGTTAAAAAAAAAGATTATTCATGAAATTTCCAAAATAAAAAAAAACAAAGAAAAAAAGTCACATTTACATTAAGTTCAAAGTTTTATGTTGAATGCTCAGTTACAAATATTTGAAAAAAATGGAAAACATTTAATGCATGATTTTCACAATTCATGCATCAGAGGGTTAATTTAACTGGTGAAACATTTTGACACTTAAAAATATTGAGTACACTCTGAAAATTATTACCCTCTTTTTAATGTTTTTTACAATTTTATTGAATTTTTTCCAAAATTACTCCAGCAACCACAGCTGGATTTTTATTTCTCTACAGCAGTGATTCCCAACCTGTGGTCCGTGCCCCCCTGGTGGGCTGCTAGGTTTTGGAAGTGGGCCGCCAAATCATTTCTAAAAAGTATAATTTTCATGTGTGTCTGTGAGTGGGGATGTAATTACATAAAGGTAAAAACAAAGTAATGTTTTAAATGTGAAGAAAAAGCAGGAAAAATGTAGAATTGGGATTTTTATTTTTTTTTTTTAATCAAATTGAGTCCAATCAAATGGTTGATTTTCAGTAAATTTTCAAGGAGTTGATAAACTTTTCTCTTCTTTTCCACTCTATTAATAAATGTTGTTAGTTATGAAACCTGAAAATCTGACAATTCCGCCAGTTTTTTCAGGTTTTGGACTGGACATATAGTTTAGAAATGCCAATCGTTTTAAAGTTAATGTTATTTTCCTTTTTTGCCCCAGCAGGTTTGGTATCCTGAGGGTTAAACATGTTAAAATATTCATGTATATATATAAAAAAGTGCCCCTAAAAGGTATTATATGGCCTCTGTACTTATGGGATTGGAGTTGGTGGGATTGGATCAGTCGATTGATGGCATTTTAATATTTTTTTACAATAAAAGTCAAGGTTCCAGTCTGACAAATAACTGTTTTTCAATTCATTTGATACAGTGAAAGAAAACTTTTGGCTCTGCTATGCTTAGTTGTTGGTTTTTGATGGTGTTTGTTGGTGATACTGTCAAAAAAAAACCTCAAGAGAAGTGACAACACCACTCAGACCAACAGGAAAGAGAATGAGGTCAGAAAAAAAACACTGTCATTTGGAGCTGTAAGAAACAGAAGTGTTTTTTTTTTTTTTTGAGGCAAGTTTCTAAAGCAGAAAAAGGAAGGTCAAATGTTTTTGCTCATGGGATTTTACTTTCAGTTCATTAAAACACACAAATCAAATCACAAAGTTTCTGTTTGTCATTAGTTTAACTTCTCTTTCTTCTGTTATACTTTGTGTTTGTGTTTTTTTTTCACTGCATCATTCTGACAGATTTTTAATCAGGAGCCTTCACACCTCCTCCTCCTCCTCCTCAGGTGAGTTATGACTCTGCTTCAAGGCCGAGAGGAAGAAGTGACTCCTGGGTGTGACTCAGCAGAGGAAGAAGAAGCTGTAACAGGAAGTAAAGAGCAGCTGAAGGAGGAGCAGTCGATCGACAAACACCAGTTTCATTTTCTCACAGACTGAACTTCACAGCGTTTACCTGCAGAGCCGTGATCCACACCAGGTAAAAACATCTTTACTTTACTTCATGTTTCTGTCTGGAATTAGTGAAACTCTCAGCTGATACAGAGACACTTCATGTTTCCATCAGGTCATTTCTCTTTTAAATCTCATGCAGCTTTTCATGCTCGTTCAAAGAAGCTTCTTCTGTTTGTTTTTAAAAGAGTCGTCTCACACAGAGACACTCCCTGAAGCTTAAACCAGGTGACAAACCCTCAGAGAGCAGGTATTCCCTTCAGGGCAGTGGATAGAAAAACAAATGTAAAATATCAGAGGGAGGATCAAAGTTCAATCTGCTCATGAGTGAAAATAAAACAGATCAGATTTCAATAAGACAAGATTCAACCTGCAAACTGCAGAAATCTCTATTCTGAACTTGAAACCTCCTCGTTCCATCACAGACTGATAAAAACCAAAGCTCACCTGTCCCTCAGGTGCTCAGTTTTCTGTGTAGATATCAACAAACTCTGAATCTGACCAAGGAATATGTTCTTCATTCTGAGCAAAAAAAGAAAAAACTAAATCCACTGCTGTGACTTTACCACCAACTTTACTGAATAAATAATTGTTTTGACCTCAAACAACAGTTTTAGACCCAAATATTTCTGGTTTCTTCTCTTTTATGTTCCATATTTGGTATTTTCTGCTCCATTTTATCACTTTAATCTGGTCTTGTTTCTTCTAACGTGATTTATAAACTCTCACATTTTCACATCCTGATAAAAACATTACGTGTCATATTTGATACATGAGTTCAAAGACCTCTACCTTATCAAAATAATAAATAGTTTCTTTAAAAACCTGTTAGAAATATTTTTAAAAACATCTCCTACCTTGAGGATTGTCATATCACTAGAGTCAGCTGAAGTTTTATTTTGACCCTTTTTTAAAATCTCGTGAAATCATCCACTCACATATTTTCAGGAAAATCGTTGCTTGATTTTGAAGAAGTTGCAGCAAGAATAACATCGAAATAGTTACTGATTTATAAAAACAAATAAGTGTTTTCTGCATGAAATAAATACTGTATTTATGTTGTCTTTATTTCTCATAATTTCAACTTAAATCTTAGAATTTTGACTTTTTATATCAAAATTTCAACTTTTCATCTCAAACATTGCCTTTAATTCAAAACATGAAAGTTTCATCTAAAAAAAAAATTGTCTTTTTTATCTTAGACATTTGTCTTTATTTTAAATTGTTTAACCTTCAATGTGAAGTTTTGTCTTTTTCACATAATGTTGAATTGATTTATCAAAATTTCTGGATTTTTTTTCATCCCAAAATTTTGACTTTTATCTCATAAAAACAACTCAGAATTTTGTTTTTATTTCTCTAAATTTCCACTTCTTATCCTATCCTCAAGTATTGACCGTTTATTAAAAAAGCTAGAAACAAGTCTTACCTCCAGTTTTCATCCTTGCATTAGAGTAAAAGCTTTTGATGTTTCGATGGTTTGATGTAAGTTTCTGTCAAGTTTGTAAATGTTACTGTAAATTGTGAAAAGCTTGATTTGAAGGAAATCGTGAATTGAATTGAAATCTTAAAATCTGCCAGGAAAATCGCAGTTAGATCTTTTCTAAAATCGTTCAGCACTACTTTAAAGGGTTAAAGATGTCAGATGTAAGAGTTGTGGAGTTTCTGCTGAATGTACAGAGCTTTAGTTTCATACAATCAGACTTTAAACAAACATATTTTACAGAAATGTTATGAGATAAGACTTTGGTTTTGATTCTCTCCAGAAACTGTAAATGACTCTGTGATAAACGACACCACCTCAGTGTCAGCGTGAATTATTGATGCAGCGTCTCCTCTCTCACCTGGAAGCACAGATCAGCTTTGATTTGATTTGTAGAGAAACTCCCGTGGGAAATCTTCGCTCGCACTGAGACGCTTCATTGATTTCATGTCAAACACAGTCAGAGTTAATGTTTCCATCAAACCTGTTCTCTCTCCTGCTGCGTCACATGATCTCAGTTAAAGTGACCATGTTCTAAAAACCAGAAAAGAAAATAAAGAAAAATACACAAAGATCCTCAAAGATGACAAAGTAGCTTCATAACACAAACATTTATTTTTATAACTCTCCTTTACTGTTTGAAGGGAACATTTTCTGAAATGTAAACATAAATAATCTATAGAAGCCCATTTCCACCAGTTGAAAATTACTAAAATGAAAAACTGGATTTTGTTGAGCTTTCTTTCTTTTTATCTCACTCATAAAGAGTCTAAACCTTCAGAGGAAAAGGAAATATTTGAAGATAAGAAGTCAAAATTTCAACTTTTCCCGCATATTGTTGCCTTTTTATCTCAGTTTTCTTTACTTTGATATCACTAAATTTGGACTTTCTTATATCAAAATATTGACTTTTTATCTCATAACTTTGACTTTTGAGCTCAAAATTTGAACTGTTTATCTCAGAAATTTTTCTTTAATATCTCAAATTTCAACTTTTTTGTTACACTTTGGTCTTTTCCTCATAATTTTGACTAGCGTGTCAAAAATTCTGCATTTCACCTCAGGATTTTGATTTTGATTTCCCTAAATTTGGACTTTCATGTATCGAAATGTTGACTTTTTATTCAATAACTTTGACTTTTATTCTCATAACTTTGACTTTAGAACTCAAAATTCTGACTCTTTATCTCAAAGTTTCGACTTTTAGCTCAAAATTGTGTCTTTTTTATTCCAAAGTTTTGTCTATTTTTCTCAATAAATTTATATCCATACCTCAAATTTTGACTTTTAATTTAATAATTTCCACTTTTTAGCTCAAAATTTTGACTTTTGAGCTCATGACTTTGATTTTTTGGTACATAATTTGACCATTATAGGAGTGTTATGACTATTTATCTCAAAAGTTTGACTTCTTATCTCAGTTTTTTATACTTTTATATCTCTAAAACTTGACTTTCTTATATCAAATATTGCCTTTTTATCTCATAACTTTGATTTTTGAGCTCAAAAGTTTAACTGTTTATCTCATAGATGTTTCTTTAATATCTCAAATGACTATACTCCAAAGTATTTTTTATCTCAAATCTTTAACTTTTAATCTGATAACTTTAACTTTTTAGTTCACAATTTCGTCTCTTCCCTCATAATTTTGACTAATGTGTCAAAAGTTCTGCATTTCACCTCATGATTTTGATTTTGATTTCTCCAAATTTGGACTTTCATGTATCGAAATGTTGACTTTTTATTCAATAACTTTGACTTTTATTCTCATAACTTTGACTTTATAGCTCAAAATTCTGACTCTTTATCTCAAAGTTTCGACTTTTAGCTCAAAATAGCATCTTTTTTATCTTAAAGTTTTGTCTGTTTTTCTAAAAGAAATCTTTCTATACCTCAAATTTTGACTTTTAGTTTGATAATTTTGACTTTTTATCTCAAAGTTTCGACTTTCAAACTTAAAATGAATCTTTACCTCAAAATTTTGAATGTTTATCTCAGAAACTGTCTGGACGGGGCGCAGATGGCCGCGTGGATATGGCTGCGCACCATGAGGTTTGCCCTCTAGCGGGTGGCCTGTTTCCCGCATGTCATTCCCCACTCTCTACCCCCTTTCCTACTCTATCCACTGTCCTCCTCACCTATCCAATGAAAGGCAGAAAAGCCCAAAAAATATCTTAAAAAAAAAAAAGAAACTGTCTGGACTGTTGGGTCACCAATCTTACTGAATAAATAATTGTTTTGACCTAAAACAACATTTTAGCCCCAAATATTTCTGGTTTCTTCTCTTTTATGTTCCATATTTGGTATTTTCTGTTCCATTTTATCACTTTAATCTGGTCTCATTTCTTCTAACCTGATTTAAAAACTCTCACATTTTCACATCCTGATATAAAAAAACATTATGTATTATATTTGATCCAAAATAAAAAAGTCAGTTGGTTTCAGATTTATTTTCAATACACGATAATTTTTGACGCAAGAGCAAAAATCAAATATGGGGATTTTGCTGTAATAAACTTTTATACCTTTACAAATTTGATAAAATCAGGACTCTAATCTCTCCCTGAATTTGTTGTTTTTCTAAATGAATCAAAAATGTTCCTTGAACCACTAAAAATAATGAAAATACCCCAAATGTACAACTTCCTTCCCATGTATAATTTCATTTATTTATTTTCCTTTGTATCTCATTGACATCTAATTTAACTTATCTACTTTTATTGCTCCTGTAACTTCTCCACTGACTGATGTGGTGAATTAATGACTGAAATGTACTCATGGATTTATTTATGATAAAGTTAAACATTAGAAAAAAACCATCAGCTCCACTTCCTGAAACAAAAATCCAGAGTAGTATACGACTAAACAGGTCCAACAAAACAGTCAGACTACAGACTACATGTGTAGGCGGTTTGGAAAACAGCCAAAGTCTTGCACATGTGGGAGGGGGAAGGTGTCGCAGCACAAACAAGAGAGCGAGCATCAGCGAGAAAACATACGACCCTGATGAAATGAGACACAGCGTTAAAGGAGAAGTTTAAACAGAAAACTCAATTTTGCTTCGTCGTCTCTGTCTCTGCAGCTGGTCATGGACGTCGTAGAACCCGTTTTGTCTCTCGCCAAAGAGATCTACGAGCTGGTGGAGAAAGTAAAAGCCAACAAGAAACGCTGCCGCCGCGTTTCAGAGCGAGTCCAGGCGCTGGAGGAGCTGGTGGAGTCGATCAAAGGTCGAGATCAGGTAAACATCTCCTCCGACGTAGAAAACGCTCTGCGGGAGCTCTGCATCACTCTGAGGTCGGCGAAGGGGCTGATCGAGCAGTACACCACCTCCAGCTGGATGGACCGCATCCTGAAGTCCGGCAGCCAAGAAGACGAGTTCGACAGCGTGAACGAGCGGCTCACGGACGCTTTCCAGGTGCTGTCCGTCGCTCTGCAGGTGGAGCAGGGAAACGTCCTGTTCAGGGTGTTTGAGCTGACGTCCAGGGAGAAACAGGACCAGGTGGACGGGAAGGAGGACGACACCGAGCTGAAGGACAGTAAGAGAAGTTTATCTAACTTTACTCAAGGGGTAGAATGGTAGGCCGAACTTCTACAAGTTATAAAAATAGATTAAACTAACCTGAAAACAACCAAACAAGGAGTAAAACAAGGACGGTTAATCTTAAAAAGTTGGAACTAAGAGAGACTTGAGTGTGCAAGAAACTCAAAACAAGACGGAAGAATCAGGGGCTGTTTACACGACAACCAAGGGGCAACATCTGGTTTAGAAAAACAAATCCTCCGCTGAAGTGTACATGCACACACCAAGTCAAAAAAACATTAAAAAAAACCATCAACAGACTTTTAAGGCATTGGAAGTAGACGTAGAAACCCTCTGATACATGAATTCTGAAAGTCAGAGCCAGGATTTTTCCCTTGAGTGTTTTTATTTGTCTTAAAGCATGAAAAATAGTTTTCTATTTTTTTATTCAAGTATTTGTAACTGAGAATTCAGCATAAAACAGTCTGAACTTAATGTGAATATGACTTCATGAATAATCTTTTTTTAATGCTTTGCAAAACATTTTAACTCACTTTCATCTATTTTAACACTGAATAATTAATAGTTAAACGCTTTTTCATTCTCAAATGTTTGTCTATAACATTCTTTAGTTATATATATATATTGGGAAAGAAACTGAAAACATTTTTTCAGGCCCTGGGAAGAATAAAAATATCCTGACACAGGTTAATATGAATTTCCACCACGTGAACCATTGAATTTAGGAGTAAATAACTTTTAAATTGGTGTTACTGTAGTGACCACTCTGCACCACAGGGTTAATAAAGCAGAAATTACTAAAACGTCAAAATAGACTGTGATGAAGCTTATTTATGTTTTTTTTTCTTACAATTACTTCATTTATAAAACTGACAATGGATTACATTAAGTTTAATAAGTACACAGCACCTTCAGCAGGTGCTTTTGATTTCTTAACCCTTAAGGTGCCACAGTTTTTCAATAAAATCTTCAGTTTCGAAATCACTTTTTCTAAAGGTTGTAGCATGAAAATGGTTGGAGATAAAGGCAAACTGTAAATGCAAAAAATCAGCAGTATGACCCAAAGTTTAAGAAGGAAGTAAATTCACTCAACTACAGAATATTTGGGAACATCTGTACAAGTATAACATCAGACGTGGCTTCTACTGCGTCTGTAAAGTACTAACTACATGAGGCACCACATTTGCAGCTATGACTTGATAAATTCAGCATTGTTGCTTGTCGCAATTTTGTAACTTTGGCGCTGAAAGAGTTAAAGGAGCATTGAAGTAGAAACTAGGGATTAATTTCAAACAGGCATCAGACAGTTGTGGTAAAACAACCAACGAGAATCTTAAAGCAGAAGCTTCATCAAACTTAATCTTGTGGTTTGGAGCCGGATTCTTTGCCAAATATCTGTCTCTGTTAGAAAAACTGGTTCCCAACAGATTTTATCCACAGGTTCACGCTCTGACTCAACTCCAGCAAGTGAAAACGTGTTTGTAGGTTTGATATTTAGAGAAATCAAACAGTATTTGGGATTTAACCAGCGTTTCCAGACATGATATGACGCTGTTCGCTGTATGTTTCCTTGGAGTTAGGATGCAAATGTGCAAAAACACTTTATATTTCTGAAACCTTTATGTCCCAAAAATCAAAATACTAGAGTCTGCATTATTTCTGAATCTGTCTTTTTCAGTTCTCAATGAATACATGAAATCCCAGGAGGAGAAAATGACTAAGATGCTGAAAGACTTTGAAGAAGTCAAAACCAACGTGGGAAAAGTTGTGGAGATGTGTGAGTATCCATCAATATTCAGATTTAACCAAACACAAACTCCTGTGTCAGTATCATGAGCCTGCATTAGAGTTTTAAATTAGTCTTTTTTTCATTCTTAATATGAGCTGACAAGTCCAGGAAAATGTCTTGTTTTTAGTTGTTTAAAGACAAAAATGAGGTTTGAATTGCTTACAACATGTGAAAAAAAAAAAAAAAAAAGCCAAATTTGCTCGTCACATTTATGTCTTAAAGCCAGAAACTTTTTAGTTTGCTCCATTGGCAGATATATATTTTTAAACTTGTTTCAGGCATTTCAGACCTACAGAAAAGGATTAGGGCCACTGAGAAAAAAAAAGAATCCCCCCCCCAAAAAAAAGTCAGAATTCTGAGAAAAAAGTCAGAATTCTGACTTTTTTTCTCAGAATTCTGACTTTAAACTCAGAATTCTGACTTTTTTCTCAGAATTCTGACTTTAATCTCAGAATTCTGACTTTAAACTCAGAATTGTGACTTTTTTCTCAGAATTCTGACTTTTTTTTTTTTTTTAGATTTTTTTTTTGTCAGTGGCCGTAATCCTCTTCAGTACAGACCTTCTTCTTGTCTTTGAATAACTCAAAATAAGATACTTTTCTAGACTGTTCAGTTGAAGGTGGCTCATGTCCAGTACTAAAAATAAGACATAAACATTTGGTTAGACTTCGGTTTTTGCAAAACATCACTAATTGAATGTGTTCCGGTAAAACACTGCAGTTCAGATTACGCAAAACTTGGCAGATACAACAAATATTGGAAAAATCATGAAGCAGAAAACAACTTAAACAACCCTGTCTGAAAATTTTTCATGTATTATCAGTTACATTTTTCCCAAAATGACTTGATGACCCCCAGAGATCATCTTGTGACTCCCATTGGGGTCAGGAGCCAGAGGTTGAGAACCACTGTTGTAGGGAGCCAAATATAAAAGAAAACACATTTTGGAAAATTAACTAATTGGTATTTTCTAATGTATCTAGGCTGGAATAACATATTTCCATGATATTTTTTCAAATCTCATCTTTATTTTCAATTTTACGCTCTGTATCCCTGGAGATACATTGTCCATTTGGGGTATAAATTTAGAATTTTCCATTTTCTTATATATTTGATTTTTTAAGTTTTAAAACAGATTTCAGGCAATAAATAAGCTACTTTCTTTCAAATCATGTTCATAACTTTTTAAAAAAAAATGGAAAACCTGAACAGTTAGTGATGATTGATATGTATTGAGCGCTGGAAAAAAGTCTATCCAGCAAGTCTATGAATAATGAGCGAACTAACGTTATACAAACTAACTCACACATGTACACAAAATATCTTTATTATGTTCTAAATGGAAAATCTCCCTTCTGGAACTTTTCTACTCGCAACATCCCATCAACACTGGAAGCTGAGGAAACAGTTGCGAGCATTTTGACCTGTGACAATGCAAAGCCTCACATTGCACTTCTGATCCATGACCAATAATACACATTTAATAATGAAATTAAGAGTTATCAATATTTCACAGCTTTAGATGATTGACTATCTATAGCAGCGATTCCCAATCTGTGGGTCGTGGCCCCCTAGTGAGCCGTGATGGTATTGCAAGTGTGCCGCCAAATGATTTCTAATAAAGTATAAGTTTATTAGAGTATAATTATATGAGGATACAAATATACAGAATAACATTTAATATGTCAAACTTAGTGAAGTTTTAAAGGGAATTAAAACAGTTCAGATATTCATATATGAAAAAAAAGTCCTTTAGGAAGGCATATTATAGCCAAATAGGTAACATGACCCTAAACATAACAACGTCCTGAAATGTAATAAAAAAAATTTAAAAAGTTGTAAAACCAACATTTTTTTGAAAACTTGTTGAAAATTTAACAAAAGTGCTGATCCCCAAATGTAATAAAAAGAATGCAGTAAAACCAAAGATGTAATAACTGACCCAAAATGGAATTAGTTTTTATTTTTGGGCAAAAACGTTTTTGGCTTAGCATCTGTTATATTATTGACCAGTTATCACATTTTGGTTTTATTATATTTTTCATTTTGTATTGGGCTGTTGTTACATTTTGGGTTATTGTTACAAATGGGGTTCTGAAAAGGCGTTATACAGTCGCTGTACTTATTGGGTTGGAGGTGGGCCTCAAACATTTTTGAGATTTAAAAATGGGCCCTGAGTTGGAAAAAGTTGGGAACCACTGGTCTATAGAGTATAGTCCTCAAAACACAAGTATATTAGAGCTCTAGTTTCCCAATTTTATACCCCAATTTGGACAATGTATCCCCCAGGATACAGACGCACAACGCCTGATTATCAAAGCTGTGTAAATGTAATTCATTATTTTTAAACAAAAGCACATAAAATCATCCTTGAGGAACAATATTTTATGTTTTCAAGACCTGACAAAATATGATAAACATCAAGAATATCAGGACTTGCCTCATGGCCAGTGTCTCTATCCTCGTTGGCTGCTATTTTGGAATTTGATAGAAATTTATCGATATAGTTCTAAATACTTGCATGAAGTCATGTGACCTGGTACATGACCGACCCCCTCCTGAAGTTTTTCCCACAGTATCAAGTGTGGATTCTCAATGACCCCCACCCCACAGCCGGCGGAAAGTCTGTATCTCCCAGGATACAGAAACCATTTAAGTAAAGGTTTCCAAAGTTGCTGTGGTTCTGCTTTGATAAAATCCTTCGTAGACCAGATCGTCTTTTTCCGTCCGACCTGAATCATGACCCAGGTGTGTCTTTTATTTTTGGAATAATCAAACAGAACTATCACTCATATCTGTGTGTTTTTCTCTGATAGTGAACAAAGCCAGCTCTGCAGAGGCCGAATCCATCCGAGTCATCAAACCCAACGAGATAAAGTACGAACATCCCAAACAACCGTTCATGACCACGGCAGCTTCAGAGCTGTACAGAGGAGAGTACCACGGGTTTAAGGTGGCGATAAAGAGATACACCGACCCTGTGAGCACCAGCCCCAGGTCTGTGACACCGTAGATTAGTCACTGTAACTAACGCTGTGCTCTGACATCTTAAGATGAGATTCAACTTTGTTGTCATTACACATATAAAAGTATAAAGAAATGAAATAAGAAGAAGGGCAATTATCTATTGTATTAAAATGATTTTAATTATTAACACATGACAGATGCTCTAGTAAACAAAGATTCTATGTTTTTATAGGTTGTTATATGGGTCAATGACAAAAAGAGGGTCTAAAAACTTATTTTTAAAAAGTTCTTTGAAAATGGATAAAAACATATTTCTGAGAGAAGAATTATGTTTTCTAACAGATTTCAGTAGTTGACCATCATTTCAAAGTTTTTAGGTTCATTATTTTTTAGTATTTTTAATTTGAGCACCCAAAAATGTCAGGTGGTGCAACCAAATATATGAAAATATATTTATATGTTCCTGTTATTTTTTCTGTGTGAAATTATTGGCAAGTATCTCTCAAGTGTCTGTAGTGACTCATACATTTTCATTTTGTGTGTTTCATTTCTTTTATTTGTGAATAAGATAAATAATTTGATGTTAAAATNTCAGAGAAATCTACAAACTTTTCCACTTGGTCACAAATGTCATTTGGGCTCCTCTGGCTGATGCAGTTTCCTGTTTCCTGTTTTATTCTCTTCACTTTAAAATAAAAGTCTAATGTTACGGTTGCACCACCCTGACATTTGACAAGGTGAAAATTACAGGACAAAAGTTTTTTACATTTCTCAACAGCTTTAAAATTCTTTTTATTTGCAAAGAATGTTTTATTTAAAAAGCTTCAAGCATAAAATAATGCCACTGTATTTTTAATTTCCATTTACAATAACTGACATTCAATTTTTAGAGTTTAATTACTGTGGATACTTGTCAGGACGGTTGCACCACCTGACATTTTGGGGGTTTGAGGAACCAAAACACAAAAAAACATGTTATATTTTAATAGTTTAAAGATGTGTTCAAATAACACAGGTTTCATAGAATAAAGAAATACATGTGATGAAATACTCAATTCATGATGGAAGGAAATATTGCACTCGGCCACAAAAAAGGGACGTCATTGACCCATATTTATATTCCCTCCCCCTTCTCTCTCCCACATGAGCAAGTCTTTGAGTTTTGTTGTAATAGTTTATTATGTTGCTCATGTGCTGAAGTGTTTGTTTCCTAATCCCAAACTGCCCCCCCCCTCCTCTAAGAGCCTAGTCTGTTGTTATGCTTTTTTTGTTTCCCTCTTCCTCCCTCTTGTACTCTCTTTATCTTCTAATGAAACAGGTGTGACCCACACTGGCGACCCCCAGTTTCTGTTCCTTTCCTCCCACTCTTATATGTCATCTCACATCTCTGATATTTATCTCCAACGTTTTCCTCTCTCACAGGGAGATCCGCACCTTTTTCAAAAAGGAAGTGGAAACAATGAGGCGCTTTGAGTCGCCAAACATCCTGCGACTCTTCGGTATCTGCGTCCAGGACGAGGAGGGTGAGTGTTTGTTTGTGTTGACATCATCAGGAGCGTCTTTGTGATTATATTAAAGAGAGTTTGTGTCTTTACGGCAGGACCGCAGCCTCAGTACCTCATCGTCACGGAGTACTGCGTGAAGGGAAATCTCCGTACGGTTCTGGACTCCAGCTGCAGTCTGCCCTGGGACAGAAAAACTCGCATGTGTTGGGACGCAGCGAAGGGACTGTACAGGTCAGACTGTGATGACCATGAAGCTTTTTCTTCCTCCTGTCTTGGCAGTTTCATCATGAGCTCCTCTTCAGTGCTGCCTCTGTGTAACTTACTCACAACAGTGAAACTAAGACTCACCAGAAACACATCAACAGCTTCAGAGCTGTCACACTCTTAAAATCCTCAACCATTGAGTCAGAAAATTCAAACCACTCTTTAGAGATGAGTAGACAAACTTTATGGTGATAAAAGAGGTATCACAGCACTGTATACAGGGGCGGCTCCACCGGGGGGGGGGCATAGGGTGGCAGCTGCCCCCTAAGTGAAAAACAAAAATAAACCATCCGTCAAGAAATGGAAGAACCATGGAGGCCTAAAAGAGTTAGGTTTAAGATGATAGAAATTCACTAAATTACTAGGAGATAAGACACAATTAAGATAAAGTAACTGAAATTTTTGAGCTAAAACTGATCAAATTTTGAGTTTGAAAGTCAAAACTTTGAGATAAATAGTCAAAATGATGGGGCAAAAGTTTAACTAACGATCACAGCAACCTTAGCATCCAACTCAGGGTACAATTCTTTAAAATAATATGAAAAGATTTATCTTAAAGAAAAACCCCAAAAAACAATCAATACAAAAAAACTCTCATGGGTAAATTAAGGAAAAGAAGTTGTTGAGGTCGTCCATGGTGTTGAAATTTTTTAAAATCATTTTCTGGTCAAATTAGGTCAAATTTTGAGATTAAAATGTCAGATATTCACGATAAAAACAAATCCAAATTCTGAAATAAAAAGTCAAATTTTCCGATAAAAGCTAAAATTTTAAGAAAAAGTCAAAATTCTGCAGCAAAAAGTCACATTTTTTTGGATAGTAGCAAAAAAAAAATTGAGATATTATGAGGTAAACAAGTTAAATTCAAAAACTTTAAGATAAAAGTCAATGATTTGAGTTAAATTGTCAAAACTAGGCAAGAGTTGAAATGTTGCCTTTTTCTCTGTGTATAAAAAGGGAGAAATTTCAACAAAGCCAGTTTTTCATTTTGATATTTTTTACAGGCAGAAATTGGCTTTAGTGCATTATCTATGTTGCCGTTACATAAATGTTATTCCTTCATATGTTGAGGGAAAAAATCAAACAGTTCCTGAAAGAAGAGAAGATGAGCTTTAAAGGTGTAGGGTTTAAAAATTGGAATTTTAGTGACATAAAGTTCTCAGATTTTTCTTTTATAAAACTTAATTTAAAGTTTATTTTAAAGGTCTGTACATTTTTCAGGCTGCATCAGACAGAAGAAAAGTCAAAGGTTCATGGAAGCATCAACAGCTCCAAGTTCCTCGTCGCTGAAGGCTACACAGTGAAGGTACTGAGCCCAGTGCATGCTGGGATTTCATGATGTCAGTGCTTTTTGTGCAGTTTTGAATTTTCTTAACGGGTCGTTGACGTTTTTCTCAGCTGGGAGGTTTTGAACTGGCGAAGACGGAGACGTCATTGAAGAAAGGCCTGAAGAGCAAAGAGAGACAGTCGGCCTGTTATTTATCGCCTCAGATGCTCGGAGACATCAACCACGTTTACAGCAAACAGTGTGAGATGTACAGGTACGAGTCACACCTGAGGTCAAAGATTAAAGACATGATGTTGATTATTTTACATTCAGTCACAAAAAGGATCTTTGCTGTGTATAACGTGGATAAAAACTCTAATAAAAGATCTCACCTTCGTCATCTTTCAGCTTTGGAATCGTCATGTGGGAAATCGCAACACGGAAAAAACCTTTTGAAGGTGAGTTTCAGCAGAATGAATTTTTTCTTGTGTACTTTTTTTTTTTTTTTAACAACACACACACAACACTAACACACAAAATAGACGCTAAAGCACTTGCTAAAGTCTAAAACAGGAGCTAAATGCTAAAACACAAGCTAAAGTCTAAAACAGGAGCTAAAGTCTAAAACAGGAGCTAAATGCTAAAAAACAAGCTAAAGTCTGAGATACAAGCTAAAGGCTAAAACACAAGCTAAAGTCTAAAACAGGAGCTAAAGGCTAAAACAGGAGCTAAAGGCTAAAACAGGAGCTAAAGTCTAAGATACAAGCTAAAGGCTAAAACACAAGCTAAAGGCAAAAAACACAAGCTAAAGGCTAAAACACAAGCCAAAGGCTAAGATACAAGCTTAAGTCTAAGATACAAGCTAAAGGCTCAAACAGGAACTAAAGTTTAAGACGCAAGCTTAAGTCTAAAACACAAGCTAAAGGCTAAAACAGGAGCTAAAGGCATAAACACAAGCTAAAGTCTAAGATACAAGCTAAAGTCTAAAAAACAAGCTAAAGGCTAGAAAATACAAGCTCAAGTCTAAGATACAAGCTAAAGTCTAAAACACAAGCTAAAGTCTAAAACAGGAGCTAAAGGCTAAAACACAAGCTTAAGTCTAAGATACAAGCTAAAGGCTAAAACACAAGCTAAAGGCAAAAAACACAAGCTAAAGGCTAAAACACAAGCCAAAGGCTAAGATACAAGCTTAAGTCTAAGATACAAGCTAAAGGCTCAAACAGGAACTAAAGTTTAAGACGCAAGCTTAAGTCTAAAACACAAGCTAAAGGCTAAAACAGGAGCTAAAGGCATAAACACAAGCTAAAGTCTAAGATACAAGCTAAAGTCTAAAAAACAAGCTAAAGGCTAGAAAATACAAGCTCAAGTCTAAGATACAAGCTAAAGGCTAAAACACAAGCTAAAAACACAAGCTAAAGGCTAAAACACAAGCTAAAGGCTAAGATACAAGCTTAAGTCTAAGATACAAGCTAAAGGCTCAAACAGGAACTAAAGGCTCAAACAGAAGCTAAAGTTTAAGATGCAAGCTTAAGTCTAAAACACAAGCTAAAGGCTAAAACACAAGCTAAAGGTTAGAAAACAAGCTAAAGTCTAAGATACAAGCTAAAGGCTAAAACAGGAGCTAAATGCTGAAACACAAGCTAAAGGCTAAAACAGGAGCCAAAGGCTAAAACAGGAGCTAAAGGCTAAAACACAAGCTAAAGTATAAGATACAAGCTAAAGGCTACAACACTCGCTAGATGCTAAAATGTTGACTTAAGACCAAAACAGGAGCTAAAGGCTAAACAGAAGCTCAAGGTTAAAACAGGAGCTAAATGCTAAAACACAAGCTAAAGTATAAGATACAAGCTAAAGGCTACAACACTCGCTAGATGCTAAAATGTTGACTAAAGACCAAAACAGGAGCTAAAGGCTAAAACTCAAGCTTAAGACTAGAACATCTACACATAAACATTATCTTTGACCACAGGGGGGCGCCAAAATCAACACTAAAGTTTTTCAGAGTAAACTATCTGACATCACAAAGTGTCATTGGTGTTAAACTGAGCCCTTCACAACAACTTAACAGGATGATTTAATTCCTTTTTTTTGTTTACGTTTGTATGAACGACATTGTGACTTTTCTTCCAGGTTTGTCATCGAAGGAAATTTATCAAAAAGTTTGCAAAGAACATTTTATGGAGGAGCTTCCTGACGATTGTCCTGAAGAGTTGGGGAGTCTCATCAACGCCTGTCGAGCTTTTGACGCCTTCCAGAGACCGTCAGCTGGAGGTTAGACACCGTCACTCAGATATTATAAAATCTACTGATGCTCTGAGTTCATAACTGAAGTTTTAGATTTACTTTAATGATGTAGGAATCTGTGAAAACTAAATAATGTCTCTCTCTCTCTTTCTGCAGTGCTGGTGGATAAACTGCGCAGTGTGGTGGCAAATTTAGAGGATTAAACTCTCCTGGTTTTTTTATTGTTTTACAAAGATGAAATATCAGGTTTAGATCATCAGAAAGGGTCTGTTGTTTTCAGAAAACAAGTAGATAAACGTTTACAGGGGAGCAAAAGTCATAAGTTAAGTTTTAACTGCAATATTTCAAGGATTGAACGAAACCGTTATTTTTATTGTTGTGGGTTTCTTAAATAGGAATTTTTACTTTGAACAAAACATATTAGTTTTACAATGTATTAGATTCTTTTTTCGCCAAAATGATGGGGCAAAAGTTTAACTAGTGAACACTGCAAACTTGGCATCCAACTCAGGCTACAATTTTTTTAAAATAAAATGAAAAGATTTATAATATGAAAAAAAAAAACAATAAAAACCCTCTCATGGGTAAAATAAGGGGAAAAAAAGTTGTTGTGGTTGTCAATGGTGTTGAAATTTTTTTTAAATCATTTTTTGGCCAAATTAGATCAAATCTTGAAAAGAAGAAGTCAAACATTTGAGATTGAAAAAAATCCAAAATCTGGAATAAAAAGTCAAATTTTCAGATAAATGTCAAAATTTTGAGAAAATGTCAAAATCCTGCAAAAAGAAAGTCACATTTTTGGGTAGTAGTAATAAATTTTGAGATACAAAGAACCAATTATGAGTTAAAAAAAAAAGTCAAATTATGAGTTTAAAAGTCAAAATTTTGAGATTAAAGTCAATAATCTGAGATAAATAGTCAAAATTAGGCAAAAGTTACAATTTTGCCCTTTTATCTCAAAATTTTTGACTCCATCCGTCGAAGGAAAAATTTTAAACAGTTCCTGAAATAAATAGGAATTTTTACTTCGAACAAAACATAGTAGTTTTACAATGTAGTATATTATTTTTTAATGATGGTTTTGGGCAGAAGTTTTGTTCTGGTTTTAGACTTTAACCTCAAGATGAGCTGCTGCATTATCCTCAGGTGCACAGTTAAAATAACATTTAACCTGTTTGTCGAGGTGTGAGTGATTTATGTCAACAATGCAGCTAAAACAGCCTGTTATGTGTCGGCAGGTTGAAGTTTCACACTGAAGCAATCCAAAAACTCCTGTATATAACTTTAACTTTCTAAAGCATGCAGAAACATGGGTTTCTAGGTGTTAGAATATCTTTAAAGGATGATTGAATAAAATTTAGGGAATCTCTAAGAAGATAGGGAATGTCAAACCCATAATTTGGGTCAATGTGCATTGAATTTGCTGTTTGTGGTGCTGTAGAGAAGAATCATATCATAAACAGGAATGCAATTTCATTATAATTCCCTTTTTTTCCATGTAGGTAAATAGCCATTAAACACTTTTGTTGTCCGTTTTAACAGTCTGTGAAAGGCTGTTAGACATTTTTTTATGTTAAAAACTACATACTTCCATGTAAAGTCAAGTTTTGGGTCAGATTTCATTGCTGTACTGTTCCAACTTGATGTTTACAGACTTCAGCATGGTGCACAAGTGAATAAACAAACTCATGCATGTAGACCTGTATTTGCTCCCTGTTTTATTGATGCGACTTCTTTGCTCTGATATGAGAATATTTTAATTGATAGATCAATGCCTCAGCAAGTTTAAAACAAAAAATATGTAAAACTGGCTTTGTTGAGATTTTTTCCCCTCAAAACTCCTGATGCCAGCAAAAGAAAGCTCAATTTTGTGTTTAATGTCAAATTTCAACCTTTCTAAATTTTGACTTTCAATGACAAAATTCTGACTTTAATCTAAAATGTTTGTTTTTTATAGCATAATTTTGCCTTTTGTCTCAAATTTTGCCTTTATAATCCCTAAATTAATCTAAATGTATCTCAAAATATCAACTTGTTTTCTCCAATGATTTGAACAGATTTCTCAAAATGTTTCAGCTTTTAACTCTCATTATTTCTGCCTTTTATCTTACAGTCTTGACACATCTCAAAAATGTGATTTTCATCTCATAATTTTGGCGTCTTCTCAAAATTTTAACTGTTAAATGTTGATTTTGTCTTAAATTTATATTTTTTTTTCTCACAATTTTAAATATTTATCTCACGTCTCTGACTTTTTATGTCAAATGTTGGCTTTTTTATCACACAATTTTGACATTTTCTGATCAAAATCTCATCTCATTGCTGTCTCATTGTCAATTTTTGGCTTTTTATCTCAAAATTATGACTAAAAATGGGCCGAAGCTAAATCTCAACAAAGCTGAGTTTCATTTTGTTTTTTTTTAATAGGCGGAAATGGTCTTCAAACTTAAATGTCATGGTTTATTTTCCTGATCATAATAAAATAATACAATTTATGAGGGTAGTGCCCCTCTTTTTCAAGACAGAGGATCTTGGATGTGACGCCGCGGCAGGATGATGCGGCAGACGCGGTGGGCGGACATGGTGGGCAGGCAGAGTGACGCGGTGGGCGGGCGGAGTGACGCGGTGGGCGGGCAGAACGAAGCGGCGCCGGGAGATTCGAGCGGTTCTTCATGCATTAACACCCCGGTGTGAGCTGGAAACAACCCGTGCACCCACTACAACCAGTGCCCTTTGATATTTACACCTGTAGCCAGGATGTTGCCTTGTTTGTGGATCCAGAGCGGGAGCAGCAGGTGTTGAATCAACGCGATTAGAGAAGCACAGGTAGAGGATCTCACCGCCCCGAGCGGAGACGAGCTATGTCTGCGTTACCTAACACAGCTAACTGTGCTAACAGCGAAAAAAAAGGTTTTTTATCTAAAAACATCTACAGCAACAAAAATAAGCTTATAACAGTGTTAGTTTATATAATAATTCCTGTAACTAAATCTCAATTGAAGCTGTTAAACCTCTAACGGCAGCAGCAGCTAATGTGAGCTAATGTGGCTCAACCGTCGGTGGTTGATTCATAACAGAAGATAATACAACAATAACAATACAATTTGTTTATTTTTTATAAAGTCTTTGTGCATTTTTTGCACGTTTTAACGCCTCTAAATGTTTTTGGAATGCTGGTAAATTCGAAAAGAGTTAAATTGCTCACAGGTGTAGTTTTGCATGGAGGCCTCAGTTGCCTCCTCGGTGTGTGGTTGAATTTGTAGCCGCGGAACACGTCAGGTGGTGCGGGTAAGTAACAGGAGGTATTCACGGTTGATTATTTGAGTAGAGACAACATAGAGGTAATATAAAAATAAAACAAGCATAAAAATCACCCACATAAAATTACTCCAAATTAAAAATGATTGCCCCATTGATTGACAATTAATCCTGTCATATTTATAACAATAATTGCACATTTTATGTCCTTATTTTTTGCACTGTTTGTTGAATTTCATGTATGCTTCTTGAAGATACTTGGCGAATAAAGGCTATTCTGATTATAAAGAAGCATCATTTAAGTGTAATATCAACAGTAAATAGTGAAATGCTTTGGTTAAAAGTAAAGCATGTGATCTGAAATCACCAGGGAGACACACACACATAATATGCAGACTGTGCTGCAATTTATTGCAAATGAGAAGCTAAAATTTCTCCCTAAAAAAAAAAACATAGGATGTAAAATGCTGATGCAGAAGTGGAGTAAAGTTTGCAGAAGTACTGACAAGAAACTGATACTTATACCTATTAATACCATTTATAATACTCGATATTTAACTGTGATGAAATTGACTTGCTGTTTCTTGAAACTTTTTATTTTTCTTATATTATCATCAGTTTATTGTACCTTTTTTCTTCCTATGCTTTGGTCTATTCTTTGAAATGTTGTTTATATTTTTCCTTTTATTATATGTCTGACTAACTGTCAGGACACTTATTGTTTATATCCTCGAAAAATGCAAATAAAAACATCAGTCAGTTTAGAAACAGGCATAAAAAATTCATTATTGTGTCTGTTTATTGGAAAACAAATACCAAATTGCAAAAACAAATAACAGAAAATGAGAATTTTACAATTCTAAATCTTCAAAATAATCTATCTAAAAGACTAATAATCATATAATCCGGAAGATACTGAAAGAAATTTCTAAGCTTTCATAATTTTTAGACACTGATGAGAAAAAGCAGCAAATGATCTGATTCTTTTTTGTGGAGGTTTAAAGCTTTCAGGTATTAAATGTTTCATAATGACTGATTTTTATGGAATTAAAAATAAAAAAATCTACCCTGGATTCTGTCTTCTTGTTTTCAGAGCTAAAAAGACATTTTTTAAAAATTATATTTACTGAATTACTTTTATTTTCCGATCATCAAAAAGCTCATTCGATGTCCTGTTTAACAAAACGAGAGAAAAAAGTCACAACGTTAAGGGTTTTGTGTTGATTTTAAAAAAGAAAATCCTGTAAAGCAGCGTTTATCTCTCCGTTTTTCAGGTGTTTGCCTTTAATATAATCCAGGTAATTTACTTCACTTAAACTCCTTTCACCTCCTCAGCTGTGCTCACTTTAAATCTGATAAATAAGACAAATTTAAAGTGAAGAATATTAGAATAATGTTGCTGTGTTTCTGTACAGATGGAGGCCATGGAGGTGGACTCCCCTGCGGAGCCACAGGGAGGAGACGGCGAGCAGCCGCCTGTCGCTGCAGCCGAGGACGCCGCCGCTCCCGTCATCGTCCTGGACTCCGGCAGCAGCACCGAAGTGGACGAGGACGAGGATGACGACAGTGAAGGAGGACGAGCGGCAGACGCTCCGCCTCGGCTTCCTGCCACCTGGGCGTTCAGTCAGAGAGCTGTGGATGGAAGTGCAGCATCACCTTCAGCAGCTCGAGGGGGGCCGATGAGGAGGAGGGTCAGGTATCCAGAGAAACTTTTCAAAGATAAATATGTAGTTTAAAAGT
Organism: Thalassoma bifasciatum; assembly: GCA_008086565.1. NCBI lineage: Eukaryota > Metazoa > Chordata > Actinopteri > Labriformes > Labridae > Thalassoma > Thalassoma bifasciatum. Next base: position 88,701 of record RPOG01001369.1, on the reverse strand, counting down.
CTAACACCATCCTGAGTGGTTTTGTTGTGTGTTATAAACTTTGAAGCCCTCTTTCAGACAGGGCCTCAGGGTGCTCTACCCCAGCCAGACTGCAGCGCCCTCTAGAGGCTTCCTAGACTTCCTGCTCCGCGCGCCGGCTGCAACTGTGGCTGACCCAGAGTCCGGCAGCACCACCGAGGTCAGCGACTCTGATGAGGAAGAGGAGGTGGAGGCAGGTGAAGCTGCTGCTGCTGCTGTGGAGCCTGTTCACCCTGTGCTGCCTTCAAGTCCTCGCCCCAGTGCCTCCAACCAACACACGCTACCCCAGGAAACGGCTCCAACCAGTGAGTCTGACCAGAAAGACCCTAAAGACACAAGATCAACCATTGGTTTTATCCAAGAATTTTGTTTATCTAAAAAATTTAGACTTTTTTTTCCCCATAATTTTGAATTTTTGTCACACAAAGTCTCTACTTTTTGTCTTTAAAACTTAAATTTTCATCCCCGAAATTTTGACCTTTACCTTAAAATTTCGATGTGAATTGACTCGAAAATTTTCAAATTTATGTAAATTTTTAAATCATTATTTTGAACTTTTTTTAAACTACAAATCTCTACTTTTTGTCTTGAAAACTTGTATTTTGATCACAAAAATTTGACTTTTATCACAAGGATCTGACCTCAATCAAAATTCCTTCTTTAAATCCCAACAATTAAGATTTTAAAAGTATTTTTCTGACTTTTTTTGCTTAAAGTCTTGACTTTTTATCCCAAAAATCTGGCTTTTTTACCTATTATTTGGATTTATCTTTAAATTGATATATTAAATCCTGTAATTTTGACTTTTTTTCCCATAATTTTGAATTTTTGTCACACAAAGTCTCTACTTTTTGTCTTTAAAACTTAAATTTTCATCCCCGAAATTTTGACTTTTATCTTAAAATTTCGATGTGAATTTACTCGAAATTTTCAATTTTATGTAAATTTTTTAATCATTATTTTGAATTTTTTTTAAATTAAAAATCTCTACTTTTTGTCATGAAAACTTGTATTTTGATCACAAAATTTTGACTTTTATCACAAGGATCTGACCTCAATCAAAATTCCTTCTTTTAATCCCAACAATTAAGATTTTAAAAGCATTTTTCTGACTTTTTTGCTTAAAGTCTTGACTTTTTATCCCAAAAATCTGGCTTCTTTACCTATTATTTGGATTTATCTTAAAATTGATATATTAAATCCTCTAATTTTGACTTTTTTTCCCCATAATTTTGACTTTTTTTCACTCAAAATCTCTACTTTTTCTCTTAAACTTAAATTTTGATCCCTGAAATTTTGACTTTGATCACAAAGATGTGAATTTACTCAAAAAATTTTAATATATACAAATTTTTATTACATTATTTTGAATTTTTTTAACTCAAAATATCTACTTTTTGTCTTGAAAACTTGAATTTTGATCATAATTTTTTGGGTGCGTATCAAAAAATTTGACTTTTATCACAAGGATCTGACCTCAATCAAAATTTCTTCTTTCAATCTCAACAATTAAGATTTTAAAAGTATTTTTCTGACTTTTTTTGCTTAAAGTCTTGACTTTTTATCCCAAAAATCTGGCTTCTTTACCTATTATTTGGATTTATCTTAAAATTGATATATTAAATCCTGTAATTTTGACTTTTTTCCCATAATTTTGACTTTTTTTCACTCAAAATCTCTACTTTTTGTCTTAAACTTAAATTTTGATCCCTGAAATTTTGACTTTGATCACAAAGATGTGAATTTACTCAAAAATTTTAAATATATACAAATTTTTATTACATTATTTTGAATTTTTTTAACTCAAAATATCTTCTTTTTGTCTTGAAAACTTGAATTTTGATCCAAAAAAATTGGATGCATATCAAAAAATTTGACTTTTGTCTCAAGGATTTGACCTTAATCATAATTCCTTCTTTTAATCTCAACAATTAAGATTTTAAAAGCATTTTTCTGACTTTTTTTGCTTAAAGTCTTGACTTTTTATCCCAAAAATCTGGCTTCTTTACCTATTATTTGGATTTATCTTAAAATTGATATATTAAATCCTGTAATTTTGACTTTTTTTGCTCTAATTCTTGACTTTTTATGTGATACTGATATGAATTCCAATCCCAGAAGTTTGAGTTTTATCTTAAAATATTGACTTCAACCAAAAATGTGTCTTATTACAAAGATGTTGCTTTTTATCTTAAAAATTCAGTTTTTAATCCCATAATTTTGATGTCTTTTTAACTCCAAATCTTGACCTTTTATCTTATAAATGTGGGCTTGTCCCCAAATAATATCTATTTATTTTAAAATTTATACACTTAATCCCACAATTTTGACTTTTTTTTGCTCAAAATCTTGACTTTTTATCTAAAAAAGATTGTGAATTTGAATCCAAAAATTCAACTTTAATTACAAAGATGTGCCTTTTAACGAATAGTTTTCCCCTTTTCTCCGATAATTATGACTCTACTTTCTTTGCTGTCCAGTCTGATTTCATCTTTCTGTCGTTGTAGTTTCCAGTCAAGCTGCAGATGCTGAGAAAACTGATTCTCCAAACCAGAACGTTCAGGTAACAGTCAGATTATCTTCATCTCTGTCACACATGTATCCTGATGTTCGCCTCTTACCAAATGTTACTACACATCAAAACATTTTTTATAACGAGCTGAATTTTGCCTCCTGTTTCACAACTTTTCCAAAAGAATTGGATGATGTAAAAATGTATCTCCTGTTTTAATCGTTCAGCCCGCCCCCGCCTCCTCATCCACGGTCGAGTCATCGCTCACTGAGGAAGGTGACACCTGCCCAATCTGCTTTGAGCCGTGGACGACGGCGGGCGACCACCGCCCGTCCACGCTGCGCTGCGGTCACCTCTTCGGTCACACCTGCATCCAGCGCTGGCTCAAAGCTCAGGGTCCGGCGGGAAAATGTCCTCAGGTGAGTGGAGAATCAGAACTTTGATCCGTCTCCTCTTTCTGGCGTCTGTCTTTGCTCTAAAACCTTTATTTTTTTCTTGTTTAGTGCAACAAAAAAGCAAAGCGCTCAGACGTGGTTCTGCTTTACACCCCGAAGCTGAGAGCGGTCGACAACTCGGAGCAGGAGAGTTTAAAGAAGTGAGTGACGAGTCTTTTTAGAAACACATTTAGCAATCAACACCACAGCAACAGAGGGAGAGAGAGAAATGAAGGTGTGTTAGTTGGCAGCCAGAAAAGTGGCATTTAAAGAGAGTCAGAAAAACCACATCTGCAAGGAAATATTAGCAGCCACAAATCAAACTACAGCAGAGTTCAAACATTTCATTTATACACCCATCATTTAAACTTTTATTAATCAACGTGGTATTTTACCGTAAGAAGCCCTGATATCATTATTTATACCCGTGGATGTTTCTGTTAAAATGTTTGCCAGCTCTAAAAGAAGCTGCATCCTGAACGCATCACAGAGTGAGGAGTGAGTGGAGCACCTACCAAGTCCGCCTCAGTTTCAGGAAGAATTAACTGTGTCTGATGTAGAAAATAAAACTTTTTAAATATTCAGGACCACAGACTGTTCAACCTACAAACTGATTTATTAACTGTATCTGTGTCATTTTTGTTTCCTGGCCAAGAAGTGAGCAGAGTTACTTTGGTCATAAATATTTTTTTTTCTTTTTTATATAGTACACTTTCTTGCATATTTCAGATTTATATGATGATATTGCTTGAAGTGAATCCGTAATATTTGTTATAAATTCTGTAATCAATGTGGCTTAAGTAAATCCTGAGGTCTTGACTGCCCCCCTCTGGTGCACTTGTTTAGAGCAGGATAATAAAGACACAACTTTGAGTGTTTTGAATATTTATAACGCTACTACAACAACCAAAACACCAGCATCTGTTCCTTTTCTTTTACCCATGTGTGTGTTTGTGTGTGTGCAGGTCTCTGGAGCTGGAACAGTCTCTGAGGAGAAAAGCTGAACTGGAATCAGCTCAGTACAAACTCAAACTCCAGGTTGTTACGAGTCAATACGGACAAGCACAGCAGGAGCTGCAGGTAAATGTTGGGGCTTCAGACGTCTCTAATGTTCCTTTTCCACTCTACAATTCCAGCTCTACTCTACTCGTCTCTACTGGGTTTGGTTCTTTTCCTCTAGCCCGACTACAGACTCACGGTGGGCGTGGATCTTATAACACAGCTGCGCTAAAGTGCTGCGCAGAAGTGCGTGCATGTTCATCTATAACGCCACACAAACATCATTTTGTACTAACATATGTGCCACCGTGGTCTTTAAAGGAAAAAAAAAGCTTTAAAAAGATTTCATTAAAGTAATACAGCGGCTCAATGTGGGTCGTCATGACAACGGAGGTAAACAACAGCCTGGTGCTGCTGCACGTGGAGGAAAATGAAGGAGCTGCTTCCTGACATCAACTCTTCCCTGGATCCAGTGAGATCACTTTAATTTTTGATTTTTGGGCCTGGTATAGCAGAGATTTGTTGTTGATCAATCATTCTTCTTTGAACTGGTTTTCCTTTTTGGTTCCCTGTGGATTAATGGACTGATTGGTGCTTAAAGACTCTCGTGGCAGACAGATCGCTCCTGCACCGACCAACTTTGATTTAATTTAAAAGACTCTTTAAAGCNGGACTTTTAACTTCTTTAGGAATCATGAAGGAGCATTTTAGGGCTGTATTTTGTCTTCATTCAGTCTGGTTCTGTGCCGTCAGGTTTAAATGTCATTAAAAACCCGTCGCTGACTTATTCCTTTGCCTCTTGTAAGTGATTTGTTCAGAGTCAGAAGCTGCAGAGACGACATTCTCTGACCAATGAGTGACCGGCAGTCCGTCCACGTCACCTTTTAGTATCAGCTTTACTCTCTTAGAACCAGGGTAGAGTAGGGACTAAAAACTGGCGTCTGATGCGTAGTACCGCGCTAATGGAAACACAACACAAACCAGGTAGAGGCGAGTAGAGTAGGGCTGAGACGGGTCAGTGGGAAAGCTCCATAAACAAGACTGAATCCAGTGAAGCCTCGTGTTTGTTCAGATTCGTCTCTAAATTCATGATCTGATTCTCTTTATGAATTTTCTCTGTTTGAAGAAATGTCAGGATGTTGATGTTTTTTTGTCGTCCTGGTCAGAAATGTTCCTCCTCTCTCTCTCCAGGAGCTCCGGGCTCTGATGGCTCAGGCCGGCAGGAACTCCCTCCCCTCCTCCTCCTCCTCCTCGGCGTCGTCCTCGCTGCTCCTCGGTGCGTCGCAGCGGGCCGACGGCTCCAGACCGGGTCAGTACAGCTTCTCTAAGGCGGTGCTGATTTCTCAGAACGGAGGCTCCAGAGTTTTATCCTACTGTGAACCTCTGAGCTGCCTGCTGGCCTCGCAGCTCTCACAGCACGCCACGCTGGTTCCCGGTGAGACCCCGCCCACTTCAGCAGTGTTTCTCCACAGGTACAGGACTCACTGCTCACTGCTCACCTGTCTCTTGTTGTCAAGGTTACGGGGTGAAGAAGGTGAGCGTGGTGAACATGAAGGCGAGTCAGTACGTTCCCATCCACAGCAAACAGATCCGAGGTTTGGCCTTTAACCGACAGAACGACAGCCTGCTGCTCTCCGCCGCTCTGGACAACACCATCAAACTCACCAGGTGAATTTCCTCTCTCTCACAGAATCAACCTGTATTTTTACATCATCGTCTTCATGATGCGGGTTTGTTTTTGTCACAGTTTGCTCACCAACACGGTGGTTCAGACCTATAACGCCAGTAAAGCCGTGTGGAGCTGCTGCTGGTGCCTGGACAACAGCAACTACGTCTACGCCGGCCTGGTCAACGGCTCCGTGCTCATCTACGACACAAGAGACACCAGCACACACGTGCAGGAGCTGCAGCCGCTGCGCTCCAGGTAAACACACCTGCACCAACACACACACACACACACACACACACACACACACACACACACTTACATGCACCAGAGCTGGAGCTGAAATAAAAACCCACATGTATCAGTTAAACTCTAGAAATGATAAAAGCAAGGTTCCTTCACATTCTTAAAAAGTCTTAAATTCATTTAAAAGTTACATTCTGATCTTGAATAAATTACAGGCCTTTAATTTATCAGGGCAAGATTTGTGAATATTTCATTGTTTTTCTTTTTTAAGCAGGCCTTATTTATTAGTTATTTAAAGATAAAAATGAGGTCTAAATTGCTTGTAACAAGTCAAAAAGAATCTGCCAATGGAATAAGAAAGATGTCCCAATACAAGAAACTTTTTTCTCATCCTATTGGTAGATTTTTTTTGACTTGTTACAAACAATTTACACCTCATTTTTGTCCTCAAAAAACTTGAAATAAGACATTACCTGGACTTATCAGTAGAATGCAGCTCATATCAAAAATTATAAGACAAATATGACTAAAAATAAGTCACAGTAACTTGCTTTGATTTCAGTTTTTACTGAGTACAAGCTGCTGATGGGTCAATGACAAAAAGAGGGTCTAAAAACGTATTTTTAAAAAGTTCTTTGAAAATGGATAAAAACATATTTCTGAGTGAAGAATTATGTTTTCTAACAGATTTCAGTAGTTGACCAACATTTCAAAGTTTTTAGGTTCATTATTTTTTAGTATTTTTAATTTGAGCACCCAAAAATGTCAGGTGGTGCAACCAAATATATGAAAATATATTTATATGTTCCTGTTATTTTTTCTGTGTGAAATTATTGGCAAGTATCTCTCAAGTGTCTGTAGTGACTCATACATTTTCATTTTGTGTGTTTCATTTCTTTTATTTGTGAATAAGAT
>RPOG01001369.1:20116-80557 GCA_008086565.1 Thalassoma bifasciatum | reverse complement strand
CCACCTGACATGGAAATTGTTCCAGTCACCAATGAAGTGAAAAAACCTTTTTTATCAGTATTTCAGAGAAATCTACAAACTTTTCCACTTGGTCACAAATGTCATTTGGGCTCCTCTGGCTGATGCAGTTTCCTGTTTCCTGTTTTATTCTCTTCACTTTAAAATAAAAGTCTAATGTTACGGTTGCACCACCCTGACATTTGACAAGGTGAAAATTACGGGACAGAAGTTTTTGACATTTCTCAACAGCTTTAAAATTCTTTTTATTTGCAAAGAATGTTTTATTTAAAAAGTTTCAAGCATAAAATAATGCCACTGTATTTTTAATTTCCATTTACAAATTGACTGTAAGTTAAAAATCTCAAATTAATGACACCTATGAACAGTCCTGCCAACGTGGTGGACTGTAAAACCCCCAAACTCCTACCAAAACACAAAAAAACACGTTATATTTTAATAGTTTAAAGATGTGTTCAAATAACACAGGTTTCATAGAATAAAGAAATACATGTGATGAAATACTCAATTCATGATGGAAGAAAATGCACTGAGGATCACTGGATGTTCAATAAACAGACAAAAAGTAAACTTGAATGGGTTTCACTGAGGGACACACATGTTATGATTTGGTTGTAATACAGCAGGATCTCGTGATGGGAAGTTTGGCTCTTAATTTAGGATCTTTTGTAGCCGTATATTTTACCTTAACTTTGCAAAAACTAATGGTTTTTGTGTTGAAAACCCTTTAACGTGTGGTGTTTAGTTTCGTGAGAAGCCTTATATTTGCCTAATTTTGTGCATTTATTCTGTTACACAATCCTTCTTACTTTTGTTTATTATTTTAATCAAACTCTTACTGCACAAATGAACAAAAAACTGATTACATATCCACAGAACAGAACTAGAACCAAACTCAAGCAAAGATGTTCTTTTCTTCCAAGGCGGCATTAAAAAGGTCTTAAAAAGTCTTGAGTTTGATTTGCTGAAACCTGCAGGTACCTGTTGAATCTCCTGATGTTGTTTGGGATCATTTGTTTTCATGGATTTTTCCGTCAGCAGCTCTAACAGTTCATCTCCTCTGCTTTATTTTATAATCTCTGACTCGTTGAACTCCTCGTGTCTCCAGGTGTCCGGTTGCGTCTCTGTGTTACATCCCTCGCGCCGCGTCCAGCTCCTTCCCGTGCGGCGGGCTGATCGCGGGCTCCCTGGAGGGCGGCTGTTTCTGGGAGCAGGTTAACGAGACCACGTACAGGCCACACCTCCTGCCGCTGGAGTCCTCGGGCTGCACCGACATCCAGGTGGAGACGGAGAGCAGACACTGTCTGGTTACCTACAGACCAGGTGAGAGCAGAGCCGCAGCAGCTGAAACCTGAGGACGAAGAGAGTTTCAGTGTTTCCTCACAGACAGCAGAGCGTTAACACACAGAGGCGTCTGTGATAAAAATACTGAGCTTAAAGTGTCTGAGAGAGAGTCAGTGATTCATTATTCAGCCGCAGAGAGGAGAGTGTAAACGCAGAGAGGAGAGTGTAAACACAGAGAGGTGTTACAACAACTCTGGCTGCGTCTCATTTGCACTAAATTCCATCTTTCTTTCCTCCACTCGTGTCATTCACTTGCATCTTAGTCCCGCCCACCAGAGATACACGAGAGAGATTGAATGAATTATTTATCTTTATCCAGAGCAAATCCGATCGTGAACCCTGAAACTTATAATCTATAAGGACACTAGAAAAGTTAGGGGTCAGGTTAAGATAGAAATCATGTCTCTCTTTACAAACCTCCTGCTCACGAATGAAACTTCATTTACGTGTTTTTGTCCTGACAGACTTATTCTCTGACTTAAAGTCTCTTTATAAAGAAAGAGAAGTTGCAGGAAAATAAATAGGGGAAATAACTGATCATAAATTACTATTTTTTTTCTCTATTTGATTTAACTATACGAATTATTGCATGATGAATATGATACAGTGATAAAACTCTGTATTGATCTGTTTTGTTGATCTGTTTTGTTGATTTAATGACAGTTGTGATCAGCGTGTAGTGCTAAAAACTCACATCAAACATGTTTGTAATCCCAGCTTTCTGTCCTGTCTCAGATTTAGGCCCAATTCCAATTCCTTTCTCAACCCTCAATCTTAGTCTCCCTCAAAACCAAGTGTTAAGGGCTATCTTGTGACTTAGTTTACCCTGTGGGGAATTTACGTTCACTTTAACAACACCTGACAGACAGTCAATAAGGAAGCCAATCACAATAGTTTTTTTATAGACATATTTATTGTGTTGGTGCCTGTATAAGTCGACAGTGTCGTTTGGTATCAAATAACTTTCCATTTGTGGTCGATATTGATAGCAATGTATTGAGACCGGCTACAGGAGATGATATTAGCCCGGTCATCTTATACCATTATCAGCACAAGCATGTTATATAGGCTGTTATCTTGATAAACAATTACATTACCACGGAGAAAAATGACCATTTTGTAACGTTTACTAACTTAAACGATAGGAACATGGCTTGTCTGCACCGGACGCTATTGACAAAAGATGGTAAAATAAAAATAAATGTTCTGCAACAACGAGGTAAATAATCCATAAAATGGGTCTAAACTAAGATAATACAATGGTTTTCCTAATATTTATATCTCCATTAACAAAGAAAATACTATATTTGTAGCTCGCCTTCTCTGCCGCTTTGGACGCCATGTTTATTTACCGACAATACGTAATGCATTCTGGGTGTCCCTTAGTCCCAAGGGTGGTGTTGGAGAATCTCAGTATTGAGGGAGAAACAGCCTCAAACTTAACCCTCAACCTCAACTTTCTGAGAATCGGGACAGCACTTACACTTCACGGGAGTGCGCAGTTTGAGATTGAGGGTTAAGACAGGAATTGTAATTCACTCTTATCCTCAGAGACTGTTTTCAGCTCTGTCTTTTCTCTATCATTTCACTCCACTGATGTGAAACGTCAGAGAAAGTTTCTGAACTGGAGCACCGTCCAATCAGAGCCCGTCATCCCGTGTGGGGGCGTGTCTGCCAGCGAAAAAACGTCCACAAAGGCAGCTCTGGTGTTTCCTCGATTATCTCTCCTCCAAGCAATTTAGCACAAATGGGACAGTCTCCAATGTGGCGGCTCTGGAGGAAAACGTGAGTTAGTTTCTCTGAATTCAGACGTCTGAAGCGTTCTCTCGTCCTCAGGCCGCTCTAACCCGTCTCTGCGCTGCGTCCTGATGGCTCTGAACCGGACCCCCCAGCAGGACTCCAGTCAGCTCCCCAGCTGCTCCTGTTCCCCGGTGCAGACCTTTAACGCAGGCCCGTCCTGTAAGCTGCTCACCAAGAACGCCGTCTTCAAGAGTCCAGACGGGGGAGGGACGTTAGTCTGCGCCGGGGACGAGGCCTCGACCTCAACCATCGTAAGTCACAGTCAGCTTTTTATTTTTATTTTTATTTTTCAGACCCTGATTAGTTTTAATGTGAGAGTCTTTTGCTGCTATGAAAAATATTTTGTGCAGATTTGTTGCTTAGAAATCTGATATCAATCGAACTCTTTCGTGTATTGATTTGATTGAAGTTAAACAAATCTTTCAGAATTCAACATTTTAATCCTTCATTATCTTATCTTTCAGTGTTTTTTGAACCTCCATCCCATAATTTAACTCCCTAAAATGAAACACAACCATATTAGTTGATTCACAATAATTTAATTTCTGGATCTTTAATTTTTTTTAATGTTTTTCCCAAACCTTGAGTGAGAAATATAATAAATGCAGACATTTCTTATTCAGTTAATCTTTTGTTTTGTGAATAAAACCAATGATTTAGATCATTTCTGTTTTATGTGTTCTGTACTTGAATTCCAACTAAATTTAGTTTTATAAACTCTTTCAATTTCAATCCCATTCAAGATTAATTTGTTTCACAGTTACTCCCAGCGCCGCCAAACACCATAAATTAGTTTTATTTTCATGCAATAATAACTAATTGATGTCAAACCGTTTTCTTTTAACTTTTCACAAGAAATATTCTGGTGCTTATAAGAAATTTTCACATTGGCACAGAACACGCAGAGTTTCACAGAGTTTGATATATTGAGTAATTTTGTCACTTAAGGGACTCTGTATCATTTTGTTTTGATGCTTTCCCAAAACATTTAGTCAGGAATAAGAGAAAACTGATCACTTCGTTGTTGTTTTTGTCATTTCTAAGAGTTTAAAAATGCTCGTAGCCTGTGTGGGTTTTGATATGGCCCTTTTCCACTGACTCGTCTCAGCCCAACTCTACTCTCCTCTACCCGGTTTGTGTTGCGTTTCCATTAGCGCGGTACTACGCGGCAGACGCCAGTTTTTAGTACCTACTCTACCCTGGTTCTAAGAGAGTAAAGCCGATACTAAAAGGTGACGTGGACGGACTGCCGGTCACTCAAACCAGTCTCTTACAGCAGAGACGTCGAAGACTGAGACTTGTTTAGTGAATCAAGAGGCAAAGGAATAAGTCAGCGACGGGTTTTTAATGACATTTAAACCTGACGGCACAGAACCAGACTGAATGAAGACAAAATACAGCCCTAAAATGCTCCTTCATGATTCCTAAAGAAGTTAAAAGTCCTTTTTAAACCAAAAAAGAAGTTAACAGCAAAGATAGTTGGCTTTAAAGAGTCTTTTAAATGAAATCAAAGTTGGTCGGTGCAGGAGCGATCTGTCTGCCACAAGAGTCTTTAAGCACCAATCAGTCCATTAATCCACAGGGAACCAAAAAGGAAAACCAGTTCAAAGAAGAATGATTGATCAACAACAAATCTCTGCTATACCAGGCCCAATTTAGTTTTTAATTTCACTAGAGTGACCTAGGTCCCTTCTCAACTACAGAGGAAGCAGCTCCTTCGTTTTCCTCCGCGTGCAGCAGCACCAGGCTGTTGTTTACCTCCGTTGTCATGACGACCCACATTGAGCCGCTGTATTACTTTAATGAAATCTTTTTAAAGCTTTTTTTTTTCCTTTAAAGACCACGGTGGCACAAATGTTAGAACAAAATGATGTCTGTGTGGCGTTATAGATGAACATGCACGCACTTCTGCGCAGCACTTTAGCGCAGCTGTGTTATAAGATCCACGCCCACCGTGAGTCTGTAGTCGGGCTAGAGGAAAAGAACCAAACCCAGTAGAGACGAGTAGAGTAGAGCTGGAATTGTATAGTGGAAAAGCGCCAATAGTCTTCTAAATCTTGTCTCCTTCTGACCCCCCCTCAGGTTTGGGACGCAGGCAGCGGCGCCGTTCTCCAGCGACTCCCCGCCGACCTGCCGGTGTTAGACATCAGCCCGTTCTCGGTGAACGGCGAGCACTTCCTGGCGTCGCTCACCGAGAAGATGGTGAAGCTCTACAAGTGGGAGTGAAGGAACTTTGTCTCTTTCATGGAGGGAGGGGGGAGGGCGCAGTCTGTGTGAGGCTGTGAAACCAAATGCTGCTCAACTTTTTATCCATTCAGACGTGCAAAAAAAAAAACATTCAACGCAGAGTGATGCTTGAAGAAACCTTCAGCTGGAGTCGTCGTTTTTTAGTCTCCTCCACCTTTTAGTAACTGAACATGACATCAGTCAGTTTGGTGAACGTTAGAAATGAAAGTGTCGACCAGATCAGGTTAAGTCTGCAGAGATTATTTTTATCAGAGAGTTTTCTTTAAACCACTAACAGCAGCTACAGCTCCTCAAGTTTAAAGTCACCAAACTCCATTTATAGAAAAAATGATTTTATTCAAGCACAGGAGTTTTTTTTTTTTTGTCCTGTTCGTTTGAGCCCAAACTGTCAACTTTGACACAATTCTTCAAAAACAAAAACACACAAACCCCATTAACTGATTTATTCTGTGGAGTTTGGTAGCTTTAAAATATCGATGTATCCGCTGAGATTTCTTTGTTTTTCTTCTTCATAAAGTTTATTTTTTATCCTTTTTGTGATTTTTATTTTAACCCCAACATTAAGTGCCAAAAGACTCAGCTGTTGTACATTTCACCTTCTTTGTTCTCTTTCCAAAGGAAGTTGTATATATATGTATATTTGGTACAGATTGTTTGTGTACGACTTTAAAGTTAATAAAAATTATGACTTATTTTTACCTAAAATTATGAGTCATCAGTTTGATTTTCCAACTCACTTTGATAAAACCTTGGTCATGGGTTGGGAAATATATATATATATATATATAAAGAAAGGTACAGAAAAATAGTTATATACAAATAATACGTTAGATGTCAATTGTAGCCTTTTTTAATTAACTGGAAATATGAGCTGCAGTTCTTGTTAACGCTGCATTTAAATGAAGTGTAGTGAAAACGTGTATTTATGGCACACTGAAAGCCATTTAAATTACGTTTCCATGGTGATTGTGTGATTAGATGACTCAGAGCATGAAGCCACATGCCCTCATTAATTATTCATGAGGGGGAGAAAAAAAAAATTCGTATGCAACTTTACTCCCAGTTCCCATATTTCCCACAGCCCGTGAAGGCAGCAGCAGGCTGAGTGGTTCTGTGTGAAGATGGCGGACTGTATACGTGTTCCTCTGCTCCTGCTTTTCATGTGCATCTTAGCGTTTTTGCATCCGATTCAAGGAGAAAACAACATTATCAATAAACTCGCTGCTAAAGCTGAGAACCTACAGAACCCAGCCGGAGGTCCGGGGCCGGCTGCGGTGATCCCCGGAGCCGCGGAGAGGAACCCGGGGGCCGGGGCCTCGCTGCCGCGGAGGCGCTCTGCCGGCTGGAAGTTGTCTGAGGAGGCGGTGTGCAGGGACGACCTGACCCGGCTTTGCCCCAAACATTCCTGGAACAACAACCTCGCTGTGCTGGAGTGTCTACAGGACAGGAAAGAGGTATTTTATCGGGAGGTTTTTCTTCATTTTTGGGGAAAAAGCTGGGTGTGACTGATGAACGGAGCAGCTAATGCTAACCACAACTAGCCGACGGCGTAAAGAGAACGTCACACCAAACCCCGTTCACAAAACCTGAATTACTCACTTAACGCGGAATAACTAATGTTACACGCATTGAAGAAAAACAAAAACGATACAAAAACACTCACTGGGGTTTCCTCTACAATTCGGCTGTAAATACTTCCACATTTATCACACATCTTTTTTAGAAACAGCAAGTTTTTGTATCGTGTCGCCTTATATTACATGTCATGAACGTCTCATTGAAATACATTGAATTAGGTCAGAGCTGCGTTTATTAACCAAGAAATTACTAAAAAACAACAAACACAGCGAATTCTAGTAGAGCCGAATTGAGTAATGGATATTTTTGTTGCAAAATGAATGAAAATAAGTCTCATTAAATCATCTAGGGAATCACAGTGAAGTATTACTAAATATTATACAGGTTCATGAATGAATATTCGTGTCAACAATATGTCTTGTTCTAGCATCTAAATTGTAAATTCACCAACCTGCATGTGTAGCAGTCAATTTCGAATATTTTATTGACTTATTTGCCTGTAAAACCCTGGGAAGTATCAGTGCACTGTGATTTAACCAGCTGCTTTATTACTGCTGCTTCTTTTGCATTGTCTTCCTCTGGTAATTGCAGTGTTTGTTTGATGATCTTGAGGACTTGTCAGTGACCTGAGGTGGTTGTTGTGTGTGTGTGTGGGTTAAACCTGGTCTGTAGCTAACAGTTAGTTGAAGTTAATGAGAGGCAGACAGAGCAGTTAAAAAGCATTTTGTCTCCTTTCTCCTCCTGGGAAAAGCTGTCGTGGCCTCCCACAGCCTCCAGCACCAGGATCAGCATTCACTCAGCTTTTTAGGGCTGTTCACTGTTGTCCTGACATGTTAGGGCAACACATGACCTGGTTTTGATGATATAGGTACAAGTTTTCACCATTTTTAGACATTTTTACAACAGCTAGTAAATGCACTTTTGTAAGATTGAATGGTAATGAGTTGCTCTACAAACAGGTGTCTGCAAAACTTCCTACTGATTATTCTGTGACACATACTGATAGGGCTGGGAAATTAATCACAAATTAGATTAAATTGTAGTATGAACCTCAACAGCACGACTGACCTGGCATCTGCTGAGAAAAAACAAACTGAAAATACAACAAAAGACACATTAATAACAATAATAACTTTATTTATATAGCACTTTTCAAAACAATGTTACAAAGTGCTTCACAGAAATTAAAAAACATTGACAAGAAACAACAGAGTACATAAAGTAGAAGTGTAAGAGAAATGTGAGGAGGAGTAGAGGATAAACAGCAAGTATATATAAATAAATCAGAGGCTATAAACCACCACCAAAAAGAGGGGAAGAAAAAACATTTGAAAAATAAACAAAGACAGAGAAGCAATAGAGGTAGCAAAAGTGGCAAAACCAGTAAGAAGTAGCAATAATAATACATTCAAGGAGGAAAAAATGTTAAATAGCATAAAATAAAATTGGAAACCAGTCAGTAAAGACAATAAAAGAGATCTTAAAGTGGCAAAAAGGAGTGAAAGTGACTGAAATGTGCAAAGAAAACTGAGAGGACACATGAAAAACTGTCAGAAAGTAGCAAAAAACTATCTCAAAGTGGGAATATAAGCAGTGAAAATGACTAAAATGGGCAAAAATTGGCATTAGTATTGGGAGAAAAATTGGAAACTAGTCAGAAATGAGCAAAAAATGATCTAAAAGTAGCAAAAAAAAGGAGTGAAAGTGACTGTTTTTGCAGCAAATTCAATCAGATGTGGAGATTAGATAATTTGCAAATAATCTGAAAACATGGACTTTTCTATAAATGTCACTATTTGGTAGTTTTTGACCCCTTAGTTCCCACCCAATTCTGGCCTATATACCATAAAGCCTATAACCATTAGGTCAAAATCCATCAGTGACACCTCCTTTGAAAGATTAAAGTCTCTAGTTTCAGAAAATGTCATGTTTTTATATTTGGCTAAAGTCCACATCAGGATAAATGCAGCTGAAACACCTTCAGAGGAATGGCAAAGGGCCCGCCGATAACCTGCTGCAATATTCTAACTGCAGACAGTGCAACATTTCTTTGAACTCATATGTGTCAGAATATCAGATATATTTTTGCACTAGTTCAAACTGCTGAAAATTATCTTTGACAGAGAACAATTCAGGTAGCAAAAGTGGCAAAAAATAGTAAGAAGTAGCGATAAAAATACGCTCGAGGAGCAAAGACATGCAAGCAAATTGGGACTGAAGTTGGAAAAACTAGTCAGAGATGAGAAAAAAATGATCTAAGAGTGGCAAAAAGGCAGCGAAAGTGACTGAAATGGGCAAAAGCAGCAAATACTGGCAAGGAATTAGGAGGAAACTTTAAAAATAGTCAGAAAGTAGTAAAAAAAAATACCCCAAAGTGGCAATAAAAAGGGATATAAAGTGGCGTTAAGGGTGCAAAATGCAGCAAAATTGGCTAGAAAATCAAGACGAGACGTGGAATGTAGTCAGATAGTACGATAAAATGATGAAAAAGTTAAAAAACAAGGACTAACTTGGGCCAAAAAAAGCAAAAATGGCAAGAAAACTGTGAGTTAATTTGAAAAATAGTCAGGAAGTAGCATAAAAGATCCAAAAGTGGAAAAATAAGTGAGACGAAAAAATGATCAAAAAGTGACTTAAATGGGCAAAAAGCAGCTTTAAATTGGCAAGAAAGTTGGCAGGTAACTTAGAAAATAGTCAGAAAGTAGCAATAAGTCACCCAAAAGTGTCAAAAAAAGGGATAAATGTTACCACAATGGGCAGAAAGCAGTCACAAGTAACAAAAAAATAACATCATGAGTTGCTGTAATGCAGTTATTAATGGCAGTATTCATTTCCAAAACTGTATTTTTTATCAACACAAAGGTAAGAGCAAATTTACTTTTCTTGTCTTTAAAAGTATTTATAAAGTGTAAGCCCAATAAAAACATGTGCATTTATAAATTAGACATATTTTGGATTAGGCCGTCATGGCTTTGACCTCCAAAAAAGTGGAAAAAAGTTTGGGAAATGCTGCTTTAAGGTGTCACAAAATACCAATTGGAGGTCGTGGGATGTTTTACGGAATATACACACCTTAAGTTGCATATTTTACCTATTTTTATTTTTTAATCTAGACAAAAAAGGAAGCTGATGCAGGATTTTCTGATAATAACCGGGTGCGATTCAAACCAGATAGTTTACAAGACGAGTTAAGTTTGTCGTCCCTCATGTCTTTTCTTTCTGTGCGTCATTTTTCACGTTTCTTTATTTTAAACCGGCAGATATTTTCCTCCTCAAATCAAACAGCTCCAATCCTGAAAACCCTTTAGAATGAGAAGTGTAACCGTCTTTGTCGTCTTAATCACTGTTTCACAAACAGAGGATGTCAGAGCTGCTGTTAGCTCGGCTTATTTGTACGTCAGGATTCTTTAAGTGTTTATCCTCAGAGGTTTGCTCCTCTCTAAAACTAACAGAGCTGCCAATTAAAACAGCAAACAGAGCAGCTACAGGTTAAATATTAGACTTTCTCTGAGGCGCTTCGTCTGAGAAAGGACGTGTGGAGAGCCTCTTTTTCCAGGCCGCCGTTCACCGGCATAGAACTGACCTCATGTTGTATTTCTGGCCAACAGTTTTCTCATTTTTGTGGCGAGTCCAGCGAGACTGAAGTGGAGGAGATTTCTTCTGTAAGAGAGGATTTTGTTGTTAGTGGAGGCTTGTTCACGGCTGCACCTGTAGCTGTAATGATTTGAAAAGAAGGACTTTTTCAGTGATCTTAAAAAAGTCTCATTTATTCCCAGCCTGATAAAAATCTACAGCTTAAAGGGAGATTATCAGCGTTAAAAAAGGGTTATTTCTAAATGCTAATTCCTATGATATTGAGGTCAGGAGACTGAGATGGCCACTCCAGAACCTCCACTTTCTTCTGCTGTAGCCAATGGCAGGACCACTTGTCCTTGTGTTTTGGATCATTGTCATGTGTGAACGTCCAAGTACGTCTCATGTGCAGCTTCTGGGCTGATGAGTGTAAATTTCCTCCAGTATTTTCTGATAACATGCTGCATTCATCCTTCATTCATCAGTTTGGACCAAGTTTCCTGAGCCTTAGTAGCTCACACATCCCCAAAACATCAGTGATCCACCTCCGTGTTTCACAGTAGGAATGGTGGACCTTTCATCATAGGCCTTGTTGACTCCTCTCCAAATGGAACAATGTTTATGGTTGTGGACAAAAAGTTCACTTTTGCTCTCATCACTCCAAATGACTTTGTTCCAGAAGTTTTGAGGCTTGTCTCTGTGCTGTTTGGCGTATTGTAAGCAGGAAACTTTGTGGCATTTGTGTAGAAATGTCTTTCTTCAGCCTATTTTTCCTCAAGTGCCTCCTTATTGTGCATCTTGAAACCTTTTGACTCTCCAGGTTGTATCGTCATTTTCTTGCCATTTTTGTTGACTTTGGCCCATTTTTGATGCTTTTCACTTCTTTTTGCCACTTGTGGATCATTTGTTGTTACCGAATGACAATTTTCCAACTTTTATCTTGTTGTTTGTTGACTTTAGCCTTTTTTTTTAACCACATTCCACTGTTTTTTGTCATTTTTTCACCATTTTATCTACTTTCTGAATTTTTTCCACGTTTTCCCCAAATTTTCTTGCCATTTTTTGTTTTTTTTTGGCCATTTTGGTCACTGTCCACCTATTTTTTGCCACTTTTGACCCGTTTGTGCTGCTGTCTGAGTGTTTTCCAGGTTTTGGCCCAATTTTCTTGCTAATTTTGTTGCTTTCTGGCAATTTTTGCAAACTTAAACTAAGTTTTATTCCAACTCTTTGCTGTTTTTGTCTCATTTCTCCACTTGTATAGTTTCTTTTGTAAAGGTAGTTTTTAACAGTTTGTCTCTTTGGTTGAGTAACACATCTTGAAACAGTCAGACCACATTATTTCAGAGAGTCCTGTATTTCAGCTGAAGTTATTTGTGGGTTTTTCTTTGCATCCAGAACAATTTTCCTGTCAGTTGTGTTCATATTTAGGTAAGGAGACTGAGATGGCCACTCCAGAACCTTCATTGGTGTTTTGGATCAGTGTCATGTTGGGTTCTGGATCTGAATTTTATCAGTTTTTCAGGATGTTTTAAAGACTATTTTGACCTTCAAATAAACATTTTTTAGCCTCAAATATTTCATATCCTGCATTATGAGGCATTTTTATACACTGATTTTTGCTTTTTCTTCATCATTTCACATTTTAATCAAGCCCAGTGTCGCCTGATGTGCATTTTGAAGTCCTACATCTTAGCTTCTTAATTGTCTACAGAGTTTTCGCTTTATACAAGCAGCTTGTTGGTGAAAGAAATGTAGTTTAATTAACAGAAAATGCAAATGTACACATTATTTTGAGCAAGATTTTTGTCAGTTACAATAAATACATGTAATATCGAAGCTGTACAAAAACTGACCTTGGGCCACAATTGGCGAAGATATTTGTGGGTTTTTCTTTGCATCCCCAACAATTTTCCTGTCAGTTGTAGCTGAAATGTTTGTTGGTCTACCTGACCGTGGTTTGGTTTCAACAGAATCCCTCATTTTCCACTTCTTCATTAGAGTTTGAACTCTGCTTATTGGCATCCTCAGTTCCTTGGATATCTTTTTATATCCCTTTCCTGTTTTATACAGTTGGATTCACTTTTCCTGCAGAAACTTTCACAATTATTTTTCTTTCCTCATGACTCAGAATCCAGAAATATTCGTGTGGCACTGGATGAAAGATGCAAGGTTTCAACTTTTTGTTGTCTTTATGATTTAAAAAGAGTAAACAGTTGTTTGTTGAAGAACAGTGGTAAATGTTGATGCCTTCTTAATCCCTGGTGGAGCTGGTTAGTGGTGGAGCTCCTGTTTTCCGGGTCATTGGGTCTCCACGGTGACCTCCAGGCTGGCTCAGGTGCGTCTCTGACTGGGTGGCAGCTGACCGCTCGCTCATTTCTTTAAGCTCATTAGCTGCTTGGCAAAAAGCAGCAGCAGCAGCAGCAGCAGCCTGAGAGATCTCTGTACGCTACAACGGGAGCTTACAGCGGCTAAGACAATCCTGGGTTTGTGCCCATTATCAGCTTACTGAAAAATCACAAGACTGCCTCGTCTCTGGGGTGAAAATAGCTGCTGGACACGGAGAGAAACGCTGATCGAGGTGTGAGGGGCAGGAAAAGAGCACAAACTTTGAAGGAATGAGGAAATGTAGCTTCATATCATCCAGTTTCCTGTAATCATTATGGGAATTTGTAACTCAATAACGTAAAATCTGTAAGTTATTACCCAGATAAAAAAACCACATAAGAGGATTTCCTGCTTTCTAGCTCTCATTGTGGGAAGCAACAACAACGATGAATCCATTTGTCATCAATGTCAAAATTTAACAACATAATACTGAAGTTTCATTCATCTGTTAGAGCTTGAATTTTCTGATTCAAACATCTGGGAAGGAAATATTCCCTCCTCTCTATCAGTTAAATGTCTCTCTAATAGGGCTGAATGATTTTAGAAAAAGATTTAATTGCGATTTTTCTGGCAGATACAGCAATTTCATTTGGATTCACTATTTCCTTTCAATCATGCTTTAGTGACGTTTTCTCAATGTATAGTTACATTTACAAAACTGGACAAAATTACATCAAACCATTGAAACATCAAAAGCTTTTACTCTTATGTGAGGATGAAAATAAAAACTGAAGGTAAGAATTGTTCCAAACTTATAAATAAAAGTTCAATGTATAACATAAAAAGTGAAAATTTTGAGAAATCAAGACAAAATTCAAAATTTTAAGATTAAACTTCTTAAGTTTAAGCAATCAGTTTAAGAAATCAGTTTAAAATTATGTAAAAAAGTCCAAACTTTCTCATTTAAGGTCAAAATTTTAAGACGACAAAAGTCTAAGAACAAAAGTCTACGTTCTGAAATAAAGGCATTTTTGAAATAAAAAGTTGAAATTTTGATTTTCAAAAAGTCAAAATTCTAAGATTTAAGTTGAAATGATGAGACATGAATACAGAGGCAAAAAAATAAGAAATTAAAAGAAGATTTTTCGATAAGAAATATTTATTTCTTCTTCTTCAGAAGGTTTAGTCTCTTTTTGGCTCTTTCCTGAAGTTTCTTATATCCCCGATAAAAACTACTCACGAACGGCAGCTGTCAACTATCGTAAAACGAAACTTATATCGCGGTTTTTAACGTCCAATAACTAATGAGAAACTAACTTCTCAGAAAAAAAACACCTGAACACCATGCAGCCAGATGACATCATCATACCACCTTAGAGTAAGGATGAGAGAAACGTTTCTACNCGTTTCTACGAGGTATCGTAATTTTTTAAAGTTTTCCCGGCTCATATCTGGAATACATGGGGAGGCGGGGCTTATGACCTATACTGCAGCCAGACACCAGGGGGCGGGGCTTATGACCTATACTGCAGCCAGACACCAGGGGGCGGGGCATCTGCTGGAGGCTTCAGTTTGAGCCGAACGTCGTTAGGTCCACTCATTATACAGTCTATGATCCCAAAACATAAGAGACAATTGGATTTATTTTTATCTTTTTTTTTTATTCCACTGTTTGGCTTGACCAGAAATTAGATGGAGGTTTCTCACTTTCCTGCTTAAGGCTCAACCAAAAGACTATCTAAGCTTTAGGGTAGAAGGAATCACATTTTCACTAACATTATTCAATGAAAAAACCCTCAGAAAGCTATGAAAAGATGCTGACTCACCTCCACTTCAGGGTTTGATATTACATCCATGTGTAATGTGAGGGTGTAACAGCAGAACAGAGGTGACATGAGGTGAAACAACCTGCGTGAACACAACTTAAACAAACTCAGCACAACCAGATTTTAAAATCACTCTTGTAGTGTTTGTTTGGATACCTGAGACTGCAGCAGTGTGTGTGTGTGTGTTTGCTTTTTACAGTGATGTGACACACACACACTGTGCATACACTGCGGTTAGTTCTCAATAGATTTCAGACAGAATTTATTTGTAGATCCATCGCGAAAAACCAACAAGAAGTGTCTCAGGTTGTCATGATTGTTTGGCATCAAAATTGGCTTTTGGCTAAGTCCCGCCCACAAACACGATGAGCCAATCACAGCGCACTTAGGCATTTCCATACACTGCACTGTCCACATAGATTGTTTTCTCATTCTTTACTTACTACTATATTTTCATATTTTAAGATTCTAAAGTTAGCTCTTGCTTTTTTGGTCATATTTTCACTTCGTTGTATCTTCTTTTGTATTTTGTTTATTGCATGAGAAGACAGTTTTTCTGTCCTTGAATGAATAGAAAATTATCCGTAAACGTCTTCGTTGACATCCTCAAATGTCACATACGTCATGAGGATTATGATTTCTACCTTAGTTTCTTACTTTAAAGCAAGAAGATAAATTAGTCATCGTTTGGTTTGCAGCTTGTTTCCTGTGTAGAAACGCTCTGACACATCTGCAGCAGTTTTTTAAATTTTTTTTGGATGTGTTGTTCCAGTGTCCCAGCCCTCGTAGCAGCTTCTGTGCAGCTTCTCCACCTTCTGTGCGGAGGCTCTGAGCTGCCCCGCTGGCACTCTGCTGGTTGGTGGGTGACATTGAGAGCTGCTTTTAGACCGGGAGCATTTTTGTGTGTCTCTCTCCTGCCCGCTGTCAGTCCTGCTGCTGCCGGCTGTGGTTTTGTGTACGTGGTGCAGAGCCTGAACGTCCAGAGGGAGGAGGCTGCATGATTGAAGGTTTCACTTTGGACTGTCGTCTCCTGAAGCCTCCTCCTGTTTCCTCCTTCTGCCTCACAGATCCACCACGTTTGATAGATGTTATCGCTCAACCTGAATTTATCCTGGAATAATTCCTGTTTGAGCTGGAAACCTTCAGGAAAATTCAAGAGAGTGGGAGACGGAGATGATGTCTGTATCGTGAAATGTGCAAACACAAAAACAACATGATGAATGAAAAGCTCAGACTTCTGCACTGCAAAAACGGAAATCTAAGCAAGTCATTCTGTCTTATTTGAGACTGAGAAAAACTCCTAACATGATGAGAGCCCTGCTAGTCCAAAGAAAGAAGAAGCATTTAGACATGCGTCTTAGTGAAGACAAACGGAAGTTAAACAATGATGACAGAGCAATGTGCAAACTGCAAACACTGAAATCTAAGCAAGTCATTCTGTCTTATTTGTAGTAAAAATTGTCTTATTGTTCTTAATTTGAGCCACATTCTCCAGACCAGGTCATAAAAATGTCTTATTTCAAGTTTTTTTAAAACAAAAATGAGGTATAAATTACTTGTAACAAGTAAAAAAAATCTGCCAATGGGATGAGACGAATTCGCTCAGGAAGTTTCTTGAAATTAGAAAGATGTCTTAAAACAAGAATCTTTTATCTTATCCCATTGGCAGATTTTTTTTTGACTTGTTACAAGCAATTGATGCCTCATTTTTGTCTTTAAAAAACTTGAAATAAGACATTTTTATGACCTGGTCTGGTGAATGTGGCTCAAATTAAGAATAGTAAGACAAATTTTACTAAAAATAAGACATAATGACTTGCTTAGATTTCAGTTTTTGCAGTGTGCACATTGATGTGTCATCATTGTTTTTCTTCCGTTTGTCTTCACCAAGACGCATGTCTAAATGCTTCCTCTTTCTTTGGAGTAGCAGGGCTCTCAAACTCATGTTATGAGTCTTTCTCAGTCTGTTTCAAAATGATCTGTTTGCTTCACATTTGGTCTGATTAAAGGGACAGTGAGGACTTTTTTGGTGATTTTGAAAAACTCCCATATTTAGATAAATGCCTGGTCATAATCCACTGCTTAAAATTAGAAAACCAACTTTAGATTAGGCTGTCTAAACACAAGCTTAAGGCTAAATGGTAAATGGAAATGGTATAAATTTGGCCACGGTAGAGATTTGTGCTCTACCGTCATACCGACACGTTGCGACGTCATCGTATTTGCCTCTGTGTGGAAATGGCTGCAAGCACAGTGACGGCGGAGGAGGAGGAACTGGTAAAAAAAAAAAAAAGGTGCTACTTCCGTGATTTGGACGTGGTTCGGGTTCAAAAAGTCAGATGTGGAGCCGTAAAATGTCATCTGCAAGATTAGGGCTCTATGATTTTCGCGTTAACGGAATCTACTTCTAAACGCGAAGCACTCACGTGTGCGCACACACACACACACGGACACAGACATGCACACAAACACACACACTGATGAGCTCACTCCACGGACAGAGAACCACCAACAGGAACAAAAATAAATCTCTGCTTTTTAAAGCATTTTCAGCGCTATAAGATGCCAACACTCTTTTAAGTTTAACTTTCGCCTCCGCTGTCGACAGCGCACCGAAAGTGACATACTGACGTTCTACGATGACGCAATAACGTGACTCCAACTCTGCACTCGCCGGTGGAAAACCAAACAGGTTTTAAGGAAGAACAGGACTAGAACCATCTAAGCACCAGCACATAAACCAGCACAGCATACATTCTATGCTTACATGCTTTTTGTGGTTGTTTTAAATCAACTTAGCTTTGATAAGAGACTACAAAACCCATTCAGAAACACTTCCATTATAAATTTTGCACCACAGCATTTATACCGTGATATATACCGTTGGGTCATGCCGCCCAGCCCAACTACAAACCTACAAAGTTTGACTATTGTCATGTTTCAAACAACAGCGTAACTGTTGATAAATAAACCACCTTGTTGTGCTGTATTCCGTTAAAAATTAGAGTTAAAAGGACGATCAGCTCGACTTTCACCTTCACTTTCCAAACAAATAGATCATGACTGTTTGCGATAGTCCTCAAGCCTAAGGAGGGCACTTTTTCACAAAATAAAAGCAACATTTCTGAAGTTTGGATTAAGTACAGTTGCCCTCTTGCTGGTGTTTTCTTTAAGACAGGAATTGCACACAGTAAAATCTCATTTTGTGACATTCAATTTGCAGAATGTGGAAGAAGGAAGGAACCACTGATATTTGATGGGTGTTAGTGTTGTTGCTGATGTTTTCAACAGAGGAAGGAAGAGGGCGTTTAAATATGAACACTCCACTTTTGGGATAAACTTAAGTGTTGAAACTTCTGAAAAATCACCTCATGAGAGCATGAAGACTTTTCACCAAAAGTGCTGAGTGTTGGTGTAATCTTGGTGTTTCCATCACCATCTTTTATCGGGATATTTGAGATTTGCACAATCAGGGTGTTAAAAAACTCAAGTTTGTCAGTTCCTCTTTCTCTGAACCTCCGCTGCTGTTGTTGAGCAACGTTTGAGTCTGGTTTGTCGTCTCTTCTTTGTTTTGATTTGGTTTCTGATGGAGAAGCCACATTAACAAGCTCTGTGGTATTCTAAAAACAGAAATGTTTTCCAAAACTGCCAAACTATAAACAGGAGCATGTGTATGTAAATAAGCAACACTGAAAAAAGCCTCGAGGCTGAGTTCCTGAAAATTTATGAGTGCGTGTTAGAGAGAAGTTAGTCTGATATCCAGGAACAGTTGCTGCAGATATTTTACAGTTCGACAGTCTTAAAGTGTCTTAAAGCCAAAAGTGAAGCCTCCCCAGACATGAAAGATGAGATTTTACTGTTGAATTTTCTCACCGTGTTGATAAAAATCAGCCCGATTCATGTAACACTGGGTTGTGAAAGTTCAACATTGCTGACATTCTCCTGAGATTACATCAGAGCTGGATAACCTGAACTTTTGGTCGTCTTCAAACCTGGTATTTTGTAACCATTAACCAATAAAATCAGATTATTATTGCTTGAAAGTGCTGGAGAGCGACAGGTTTAAGCTGACTTTAGTGTGAAGCTCTATCAGAGATCAGTTTCTGCTCTTACAGGCTTATCAAACACCAAACAAGAAGAAGAGGTTTTGGTTTATTTTTGTGATTATTCTGCCAAAAAGAAACAGGACAACTGTTGGTAAGCAGCAGGCCTTTGTGTCCTCCCAGCATCCCGTGTTTGTCTGAGTCCATTCAGACTTGTTGTTGACATTTATCTGACATGTGACGGCTGCTCCGATGCTGCTGTGTCTGTGGTAACCGAGAGGATAGAAAATCTGTATTTAACGACAAACTCAGACTCCTCAGTGACTGTGGCTCATCCTGTATATGAAGATTTATTGATTCTGAACCAGAAACTGTATATGAAAGTGGAGAAAGACTGTCCAGATCAGCTGGTGGAGCTGAAGTATTGATTTCTTTGTCCCTTCTCTGACCAGAACAAACATATTATGATATTTCATGCCATAAAACACGGAGGTGGATCACTGATGTTTTGGGGATGTGTGAGCTACAAAGGCTCAGGAAACTTGGTCCAAACTGATGAATGAAGGATGAATGCAGCATGTTATCAGAAAATACTGGAGGAAAATTTACACTCATCAGCCCAGAAGCTGCACATGAGACGTACTTGGACGTTCACACATGACAATGATCCAAAACTTGAAGGAAAAAAAAAAATCCTAATTTTAAAATGAAGGACAAAAAAATGAGAAAAAATACAGTTTTGAGATAAAGTCAAATTTTTGAGATAGTAAAGTGAAAAATCTTAGATGAAATGTAGAAATTCTGGAGAAAAATTCAAATTTTTGAGATAAAAGGAAAAAAAAATATTGAGAAAAAAATCTGAACTTGGAATTAAGAAAAAAATAAATAAAACAAAACACTGAGTAAAAAGACAAATTTTCAATTTTTAATACAGTAAAATTTGAGGATACAAAGTTGAAATTTGGGATAATAAAGTCAAAATCTCAAATACAAAGGTAAAATATTAGACTTTAATTTCAAAATTATGAGTTAAAACAGGTCTGATATCTGAGATAAAAGTCGAAATTTTGCAAAAAAAAGTCCAATATTTGAGATAAAGTAAACATATTGAGATAAAAAGTCCATATTTTAGAGAAGGAATCATCTTTTTGAAATTAAGAAGTGAAATATTTTTGATGAAAAGTTGAAATTTGGGACCTGCCATTGGCTACAGCAGAAGAAAGTGAAGGTTCTGGAGTGGCCATCTCAGTCTCCTGACCTCAATATCATTGAGCCACTCTGGGGAGATCTCAAACCTGCAGTTCATGCAAGACAGAGCAAGAATTTACAGGAACTGGAGGCTTTTTGCCAAGAAGAATGGTCAGTTTTACCATCTGAGAAAATAAAGACCCTCATCCACAACCAGCACAAAAGACTTCGAGCTGTCATTGATGTTAAAGGTGTAAAAGTGATGTAAAAGTTCCCAGTAGATTCCTACAGTTGATAAAGTTTTCCAAAATTTAAATAGAACTGAAATTTTATCTTATAATTTCTAAATTGATCTCTCATTGGTTGTTGGATTAAAAATGCTGATGTGCATCAAAATTCTTATAATTGGTCCATCTAGGGCTGGGCAGTATGACCAAAAATTGATATCACATAATTTTTTTTTCATGCATAACTGGGTGTTAACCTCATATTCTAATCATATGGAAAATTATTATGGCAGTAAATTGGCTTAGAATGATATATTCCACGGTCATGAGGAGTGAATATTGTAGAAGAACATCAGTGTCCACTGGCCAGACTATATTATACTGTTATTAACACAGGTTTGAACATAGACTGTATAATGAGTGGACGTAATGACGTTCGGCTCAAACTGAAGCCTCCAGCAGATGCTCCGCCCCCTGGTGTCTGGCTGCAGTATAGGTCATAAGCCCCGCCCCCTGGTGTCTGGCTGCAGTATAGGTCATAAGCCCCGCCCCCTGGTGTCTGGCTGCAGTATAGGTCATAAGCCCCGCCTCCCCATGTATTCCAGATATGAGCCGGGAAAACTTTAAAAGATTACGATACCTCGTAGAAACATTTCTTTCATCTTTACACTAAGGTAGTATGACCATGTCATTTGGCTGCATGGTGTTCAGGTGTTTTTTTTCTGAGAAGTTAGTTTCTCATTAGTTATTGGACGTTAAAAACCGCGATATACGTTTCGTTTTACGATAGTTGACAGCTGCCGTTCGTGAGTAGTTTTTATCGGGGAGATAAGAAACTTCAGGAAAGAGCCAAAAGGAGACTAAACCTTCTGAAGAAGAAGAAATAAATATTTTTATTTCTCTTTTTTACTTGGCTCCACCGGAAATTCTCTACTGCGCAGACTCTGGCTGCACAATGGCGGCTAGAGAAACGGGTTTTTTTGGCTTCAAAAACGTAGAACGGTGACAGGCGGAGCCACGCTGTCCATTCTATAAACAGTCAATAGGTTTGAATGGCCCCACAAAATGCTGCTGTTCACACAGAGGTGGCGCTCATAATTGTAGTAGTGAAGGAATCAGAATGTATGACAGTTAAAATGTTGAACCTTTTGTTGTGCAAGTTTTGAAACCTGCACAACCGTTTTACGACTTACAATGTGTTTTATTGGTCAGAAAGTGAAAAAAGGTGCGGCAAAGCAAATGCACTATTGATGTTTTTAGCCTGCATGAACCAAATTATCTACTTGTAATAACTAGTGTTATATCATTCAGAGAAAGTAATAATTGTGTAGAACAACAAGGTCCTGCTTATAAAAAAGTTGAGGAGAATATACAGGCCATGATTTCAGTCTTTTGCTTGGGTCTAAGTGCTTTTTTTTCCCTGTTCTCCTGTCTGTATCTACTGTCAACACTCAGGTAACCACAGTCACATAGAGTTTTATTAAATAATCATCAGAGCACGTCAAGAGCAAACAGTGAACTATAAATAAACACGTCCTTGTGTTTGCGTTCCCTGCCAGGTGAGCAGACCAGTTTGTGGCTTCTGAGGTTTCGTTTCGTTTGAGTTCACAGTTTGATGCAGTTTCACTTCTGTGAGTGAAAAGCAGTTGTGAAACATCTGGCACACACCTGACCTGAGATGTGTTTGTATAAAAAGAGCGCTGGTTTTCTCAGGGTGGAGCTGGAATTA
This sequence comes from Thalassoma bifasciatum, assembly GCA_008086565.1. Taxonomy (NCBI): domain Eukaryota; kingdom Metazoa; phylum Chordata; class Actinopteri; order Labriformes; family Labridae; genus Thalassoma; species Thalassoma bifasciatum. Next base: position 58,659 of record RPOG01001369.1, on the reverse strand, counting down.
AACAAACAGAGCGCAGAGAGGCGGCTGCAGCCAACGCCGACCAGAGTCCAGAGCGNCTTTGATGCAACTGAGGCCTGTCATAAGATGAATTTCTGTCACCTTTGTGTCAGACAATAAACTTCTATTCTATTCTATTCGATTCTAATTGTAATATCCAGATTAACTTTTGTTTTACTTTGTTTTAAATGAAGTCTTTCACTGTTTTTTTTTTTTTTAGGTGTGAATACTTATTTACAGGTTTAAGATAAATAAACAAGTAAATTCATTTTTGTACGTGGAAGTATTGTTGAATTTATAGTATTATTTCATCTGTTATGTTATTTAAATTATTTTGTGTAACGCAACACTCATTAGTTCATGACTTATTCACCAGATCTTGTTGGGCTAGAAACGTGGTAATACGTAACTTATATAGTAAAATCAAATGTGAAGTTAACTCCTTTACACACATTTTACAGTAGCCTTATCACTCTTTTTAACGTCTTAAAAATATAAACAAACTACAGGCAATAAAGAGACTGCAACCTGCAGATGGAGCTGCTTTTATATCTGCAGGGCTTAAAGTATTCTTGCAGGGTGCTTTATTGACATCTTGGCTGATGGATGAACTCTTCTGATTGGTTATGGTGTGGAGGTGCTTTTCCACACTCGAGAACACACACACTCACCACTTAAATCAACTTAAATCCACTTAAATCAGTGAAAACATCAGGTTTGGTTTCCTTTTTTTTAAATATTAAGTATATGCTACCATATACATATATTTTATCCCTTGATTTTTCATTTAGTATTTATTTCACCAGAAAGTATGGCAACACCTTAGGGCCACATTGCAGATTGTTTGTATCATATTTTCAAAAGTCCAAATTTTGAAATGATCAGCTTAAGTTATGAAACTTAGAGGCAAAACTTTGAGCTATACATGAAAATTTTTGATAGAAGTTCAAACCTTTGAGAAAAAAAAGTCAAATTTTTGAAATGAATTGTCAAAGTTTTGCAATTACAAGTCATAATTTTTAGATAAAAATTTCAGAATTTTGAAATAAGAAGTCCAACTTTGAAACAAATTGTCAAAAAAAATTCAGATTTACAGGCTTTGGTATTATAGGTCAAATTTTTGAAATAAAAATACAAAATATTGAGATTAAAAAATCAAAATAATGACATAAATATTTCAAGTTTTGTGATTATTGGTCAAAACTTTTAGAAAAAAAAAAGCAAAATATTGAGATATGTCGAGCGGGTTAGTTAATAATCGATTTTTGGGATATTTAAAATCGATTCATAATCAGCCATTTAATAATCGCGATTAATCGATTATCAATTTTTTTTCACCACCCCTAAACATAACTCTCTGAAACCTCTCTGTTTAAGGATGCTGTGAAGATTAATTATCACAGTCAGCTTCAGGAAACGCGTCCGACAGAGCGATGATAAACTGAAACATCCAGCTGCCGTTCTCTCAGCTCCGCCGCTCTGAAGGTGTTTGTGAAACGTCAGGCTTCCCTTCTCTCCTCTCTTCATCGCTCCGTGTCTCATTTTCTCTCCTCCTCTCGCCCACTTCCAATTATAGCTCAACCTAACTCCACTTTTCCCTCAAGACACGACGAGGAGAGCTGATTAAGTCTAATTTAGCTGCAGCTATTAAGCGATGGAGATGAAGTTTTCACACGTTTTCTCCGAGCAGCGTTTCAGAAAGAGCCTGAATGTTGCAGTGTGACTAAAGTATGTGGCTGGGTGTGTCGGCTCTGTTGGTTTTATTCCCTGCTGTTGTGTTAGATTACTGCCCTGTTGGCTGCTCGCACTGAGACTCATAGTCAGCTTCGTCCCAAAAAGATGATTACTCATGGGTTGTTTGGGGGTTTTTTTTGTTAAAGGCAGAGTTTTGTGTTTAAAACCTGGTTCTTGTTTCAACAAATTAATTCATTTTTGGAATTTCTCCAGTAAATTGCTTCATCCAGAAGCTATAAAACAGCTTGTAAAAGCTGCAGTGTAATCTTTGATAGTAAAAACACTTCCCTTGCACAGGTGGTATACGATTATTGCATCAAAGGTGAGGAATAAGATGCTTTATTGAAGCTTGAGCAGCAGTTAGCTCTCTGTTTAAACCCATAAAAACATAATTGAATTTCATGAGGAAACAACAGTTGCAAGTCGACTACTGAAGATTAAAACACTAAACTTGACTTATGCTGCAAATTAATGTTTGAGATGATTTTTTTCCAGGTTGCTCGTAGGGACGCATGTTTTTCGCTCTTGTTTTGTTGGAGTTTCCTCATTTAAAACTTGAAATGTTAAAGCAGCAAAGCATTATCTCTCTCATAGATCAGCTCAATACCTTCTTTTTATACATAACAGACTAAAAATCTTTGTTTTTTATCTTATAGAAAATGACGAGATCATTTATTTTATTTAACTTGACACAATTAAGGATATTTTGCACTACGTTATCTTTTTAAACATTAGTTTTTATAACTAAAAATAAAATTTGAAAAGTCCAGTTCAGAAAAAGCAGGAATAGGTTTTAGGTTTTGAGAAGAGTCCAAGTTCGGCAACTCATCGAAAAATCTTCTTTTTATTATTATTATTTTTTTGCCTCTGTATTTATTTCTCATAATTTCAACTTAAATCTTAGAATTTTGACTTTCTATATCCAAATTTAAACTTTTTATTTCAAAATGTAAAACTTTTTATCTTAGACTTTTGTCGTCTTAAAATTTTGACCTTAAATGAGAAAGTTTGGACTTTTTTCACACTTTCTTAAACTTAAAAGGTTTCATCTCAAAATCTTGACTTTTTGTCTCAGAATTTTGTCTTTATTTCTCAAAATTTTCTCTTTTTGTATTAAAATATTGACCTTTTATCTCAAAGTTTGAAACAATTCTTACCTTCAGTTTTCATCCTCACATTAGAGTAAAAGCTTTAGATGTTTTAATGGTTTGATGTAATTTTCTGTCAAGTTTGTAAATGTTTCTGTACATCGTGAAAACTTCATTAAAGCTTGATTTAAAGAAAATCATGAATCCAATTGAAATCGCTGTATCTGCCAGAAAAATCGCAATTAGATCTTTTTCTGAAATCGTTCAGCCCTAATCCAGTCTTATTCATATTATGTGTTTTAGATTTTCAACTGTCTGGTTCAGTGTTTCTACATCCTGTTTGGCTCGATAAAGATGGAAAGAAAAAGATTCTTCTGAGACTTGCTTTGAATTTTCCTCTTATGTCGCTTTTCCACTTTACAATTCCAGCTCTACTCTCCTCGTCTCTACTAGGTTTGGTTATCTTTTCCTCTAGCCCGACTACAGACTCACGGTGGGCGTGGATCTTATAACACAGCTGCGCTAAAGTGCTGCACAGAAGTGCGTGCATGTTCATCTATAACGCCACACAAACATCATTTTGTACTAACATATGTGCCACCGTGGTCTTTAAAGGAAAAACAAAAAGCTTTAAAAAGATTTCATTAAAGTAATACAGTGGCTCAATGTGGGTCGTCATGACAACGGAGGTAAACAACAGCCTGGTGCTGCTGCACGCGGAGGAAAACGAAGGAGCTGCTTCCTGACATCAACTCTTCCCTGGATCCAGTGAGATCACTTTAATTTTTGATTTTTGGGCCTGGTATAGCAGAGATTTGTTGTTGATCAATCATTCTTCTTTGAACTGGTTTTCCTTTTTGGTTCCCTGTGGATTAATGGACTGATTGGTGCTTAAAGACTCTCGTGGCAGACAGATCGCTCCTGCACCGACCAACTTTGATTTAATTTAAAAGACTCTTTAAAGCCAACTATCTTTGCTGTTAACTTCTTTTTGGTTTAAAAAGGACTTTTAACTTCTTTAGGAATCATGAAGGAGCATTTTAGGGCTGTATTTTGTCTTCATTCAGTCTGGTTCTGTGCCGTCAGGTTTAAATGTCATTAAAAACCCGTCGCTGACTTATTCCTTTGCCTCTTGTAAGTGATTTGTTCAGAGTCAGAAGCTGCAGAGACGACATTCTCTGACCAATGAGTGACCGGCAGTCCGTCCACGTCACCTTTTAGTATCAGCTTTACTCTCTTAGAACCAGGGTAGAGTAGGTACTAAAAACTGGCGTCTGNAAAAAAAAAAGCTTTAAAAAGATTTCATTAAAGTAATACAGCGGCTCAATGTGGGTCGTCATGACAACGGAGGTAAACAACAGCCTGGTGCTGCTGCACGCGGAGGAAAACGAAGGAGCTGCTTCCTGACATCAACTCTTCCCTGGATCCAGTGAGATCACTTTAATTTTTGATTTTTGGGCCTGGTATAGCAGAGATTTGTTGTTGATCAATCATTCTTCTTTGAACTGGTTTTCCTTTTTGGTTCCCTGTGGATTAATGGACTGATTGGTGCTTAAAGACTCTCGTGGCAGACAGATCGCTCCTGCACCGACCAACTTTGATTTAATTTAAAAGACTCTTTAAAGCCAACTATCTTTGCTGTTAACTTCTTTTTGCTTTAAAAAGGACTTTTAACTTCTTTAGGAATCATGAAGGAGCATTTTAGGGCTGTATTTTGTCTTCATTCAGTCTGGTTCTGTGCCGTCAGGTTTAAATGTCATTAAAAACCCGTCGCTGACTTATTCCTTTGCCTCTTGTAAGTGATTTGTTCAGAGTCAGAAGCTGCAGAGACGACATTCTCTGACCAATGAGTGACCGGCAGTCCGTCCACGTCACCTTTTAGTATCAGCTTTACTCTCTTAGAACCAGGGTAGAGTAGGCACTAAAAACTGGAGTCTGTGGAAACGCAACACAAACCGGGTAGAGGAGAGTAGAGTAGGGCTGAGACGAGTCAGTGGAAAAGAGCCATTAGTATCACGTTGCAGAAATCAAAGCGTGTTTGAAAAGCTGAAACAATCTACGAGATCATTCTTATTCTATAAAACCCCTGAAATCTATCTAACATCATCCTCTTTCACACGTTTCCTGCTTCGTTGGGATATCTGATCGTAGGACTGAAAAGATGAAATCTGTGGGACATGTAGATCCCCTGACAGAGAAACGATCGACGCCCACATGAGTCACATCGGGCTCTGCAGCTCTGTGATGTGATGTTTTGCTGCTCGGTCCAGGGTTGACTGAGTGTTTGCAGAGGTGGGGCTTTGTCCTGAAACACAGAGAACAAAGTAGCAAAGAGAGAGAGAGAGAGAGAGAGAGAGAGAGAGAGAGATAAACTGACGGGAAATGGTGAAAAGCTACAATCCCAGTTCTGGGAGATAAAGTCCTGGTTCGACTTGTTTGGTCTACATTCCTCACAGGTCGTGTTTCCTGGCACGTGGCGGAAAGAAATGTGGCGACACAAACACATGTGAGGCCAGAATAAAAGATAATTTGCTTGAGCGTCACAGCTGATTAATTAAACCCTGATTTGTGTAGATTCGGCTGCTGTAAATATGAGCTGGTGCTGCTGTTTGACTCACCTGCTCCGTCAGAGTAAACAGCTTTACGTTCAGCTTTTCATTCATCTTTGTGCTGACACTGAAAGAATCACCTTGTATGAACCATGGAAACAAATGTGAAGCTGCTTTCAGGTGCAGGTCAGGCTGGATTCACGTGTTCGACAGATGAATTGGAAAAACGTCTGACTTCAGCAAAGACGAACGTTACGAACTTGAAAAACTACGCTCAGAAAATCAGAATCTAACAGTTTTTAAAATCAGGGTCATGTTTGTGCAGCATCATCTCTTGCAACAAGTTTGTGAACCCAGGAGATCAAATCTGGAGTTTAGAAAGTGAAACGTTGCCCAATGCATCTGATATTGGTTCGATATAAAAAAATAAGATAAAATCTAAAATCTCTGATATAAGCATTTACTCCAGACTCTGCTCTGTTCATGATGCACCACATTAAAACTTTAACTAAAGATTATTTTTTGGGTCAATGACGTGACGTCCCCTTTTTTTGTGTCTGAGTGCAATATTTCCTTCCATCATGAATTGAGTATTTCATCACATGTATTTCTTTATTCTATGAAACCTGTGTTATTTGAACACATCTTTAAACTATTAAAATATAACATGTTTTTTTGTGTTTTGGTTCCTCAAACCCCCAAAATGTCAGGTGGTACAACCAATGTAATAATGTGAAATGTTATTTTAACATCAAATTATTTATCTTATTCACAAATAAAAGAAATGAAACACACAAAATGAAAATGTATGAGTCACTACAGACACTTGAGAGATACTTGCCAATAATTTCACACAGAAAAAATAACAGGAACATATAAATATATTTTCATATATTTGGTTGCACCACCTGACATTTTTGGGTGCTCAAATTAATAATCCTAAAAAATAATGAACCTAAAAACTTTGAAATGTTGGTCAACTACTGAAATCTGTTAGAAAACATAATTCTTCTCTCAGAAATATGTTTTTATCCATTTTCAAAGAACTTTTTAAAAATACGTTTTTAGACCCTCTTTTTGTCATTGACCCACCTATGAATTTTTATAGTCAACATGATTGATTCTGTTGACTAATCACTGCAGCTCTCCTCCACATATTTCCAAGTCAGGACTACAGACGGGCCAGTTTGGCACGTGGACTCTTCTACTACAGAGCCATCCTGTTGTAATTCATGCAGAATGTGGTTTGGCATTATTGTGCAGAAATATGTAAGGTCTTTTCCAGAAATAGACATCAAGCTCTGCATGCCACAGACACTTGTGATCCCTTTTTTATCAAACTTTTGAAATGTGAACGGATGAAATCAGCTGAGCAGAAAATGCAGAAGGTCGAAAAAAGCATGAAACATTTCTGATTAATCTTTGCAGTTGTACATCTGTGGAGTGGATGCAGAGTCGTTTAACGCTCAGGAACATCACAGAATCGTGATCGTCTTCTTCTGAGAGACTGCCTTTTTCTTTTTTTTGTATATATAAAACTCTGTCTGTTAAATCATTGCAACCTCCTCATGGCATCATTACTCTGCTGGACTGAGGAGAAACGGGCCTGAAGCCAAAAGTAACAGTGTTTCCTCATAATCCAAAGGAATGTGTGTTCAGGAAAATCCATCATGTCGGGTCTTAAGACAAAAATCTGTCCGTATGTGTTACTAAAAGTGGAGAATCAGCCATCTGGAAACACAGAGAAGCCGTTTTTCCTCCTTAAATATTCAAACAAATATCAGATAATTAAAGGCCTGATGTGAACCGATGTGCTGCTCTGGTGTCAGTGTTGATGGGTCAGCCTGGGTCAAATTTCCACCACAGTTTATTTTTCTCCAGCAGTGAGTCAGCGCAGGGTTGTTCATAACATCTGTCAGTCCGATCCATCCACCTACGACCAGACTGAACCTTTCCCTCCTTCTTCCTTCTGTGTGTGTGTGTGTGTTTCTCTGCAGTTTAGTGAGAAAAGCTTTGTGACACTGGTGTGTAAGTTACACCGTAAATAAACCACACACACATGAATATTCAAACACACACACAGACAAACTATTCCTGGTTCATGCTGCGGCTGCCATGTGGAAAACTGTCAGGAACTCTACGGCCATCTGCAGTGATTTCACACACACATGCACACACACACACACATACACACACACACACATGCACACGAAGTCATTCCACCGTCGGGAATCCAGCAATGATTGGGTTTCTGCGGCTGGAGGGAGTGAGGGAAGGAGGGGGCAGGAGTTTGGCGGCTTGTAGAGGCAGGAAGTCAGACGGGTCACTCCAGGTCGACTCAGCGGGAAAATAACTCGGTGGCCGCAGCGTCGGACCCAGAACCTGCGTCCTGAGTCCGTGGCCGCCTCGCTGGACGGACGCCACCGACAAAGGTGTGTCCTGCTGGGAGCGAGCCGACCAGAACTGCAGAGGTTTAAAGAGAAACTCTGATGCTTTAACCCCGTAAAGCCCAGAGACAAAGGGCTGAATGGTTTTAGAAAAATATATGGGTCACTGACAAAAAGAGGGTTAAAAAAGGTATTTTTGAAAAGTTCTTTGAAAATGGATAAAAACATATTTCTGAGAGAAGAATTATGTTTTCTAACAGATTTCAGTAGTTGACCAACATTTCAAAGTTTTTAGGTTCATTATTTTTTAGTATTTTTAATTTGAGCACCCAAAAATGTCAGGTGGTGCAACCAAATATATGAAAATATATTTATATGTTCCTGTTATTTTTTCTGTGTGAAATTATTGGCAAGTATCTCTCAAGTGTCTGTAGTGACTCATACATTTTCATTTTGTGTGTTTCATTTCTTTTATTTGTGAATAANGTTCAAGCATAAAATAATGCCACTGTATTTTTAATTTCCATTTACAATAACTGACATTCAATTTTTAGAGTTTAATTACTGTGGATACTTGTCAGGACGGTTGCACCACCTGACATTTTGGGGGTTTGAGGAACCAAAACACAAAAAAACATGTTATATTTTAATAGTTTAAAGATGTGCTCAAATAACACAGGTTTCATAGAATAAAGAAATACATGTGATGAAATACTCAATTCATGATGGAAGGAAATATTGCACTCAGACACAAAAAAAGGGGACGTCACCTCATTGACCCATATATCAAACGATTGCAACATCTGAAGCTTTTACTCTAATGTGAGGATGAAAATAAAAACTGAAGGTGAGAATTGTTTCAAACTTTTAAATAAAAGTAATATGAAAAGTGGAAATTTTGAGAAATAAAGACAAAATTCTGAGACAAAAAGTCAATAACTGTCAGATTTTAAGAAATCACTTTAACATTATGTGGAAAAAAGTCCAAACTTTCTCATTTAAGGTCAAAATTTTAAGACGACAAAAGTCTAAGATAAAAGGTCTATGTTGTGATATAAAGGCAGTGTTTGAGAGTTAAGGTTTAAATTTTGATATAAAAAGTAAAAATTCTAAGACTTAAGTCAAAATTTTACAACATAAATACAAAATCATAGGATAAAGGGCAAAAAAACCTATTCCTTCCCGCTATTTCTAAACCAGACTTATTAAATTGTATTTTTAGTTATAAAAACTGAAGAACTGAGCAGCATTATTTTATTGCGGAGGGAAACTTAAATGATGAAATATCATTTTTTCTCCAATATCCTGCAACTCTAACCTCTTTCTTTTCTTCTTTTCCAGGACACAGAAATTGCCACTGAATGTAACCATGTAAGTTTCCTCCATGAACACCAATTCCCAGCATGCACCATGTTATCGTCTAATCCTACGAAAGATGTGTAGATTTCTTTCTGTTTGTTGAGATCTGAAAATATCAAACAGGATCTTTATGAGATGGTTACACTCTTTAATATGTAAACAAAGGTTTTTTTCTTTAAGTGTATGTGAAGTGAGTGAGTGTTAATCTCTTTAATTCTTGTGTTAAAAAATAAAAATCTGTAGTTTTTTGTCTTATACCAGATGTTTCTGTGTCTTTTCTCCTTCAGCTTCTCTGGAACTACAAACTGAACCTGACAACCGACCCAAAGTTTGAGTCTGTCGCTGTGGAAGTCTGCAAGAACACAATCTCTGAGGTCAGTCACACACACACACACACACACACAGAAGAAGCGCAGTGTTCACACCTTGAACGAAGACTTTAAAGCTGCTTTAAGTTTGTGGTTGAACTCGGTGGATTTCAGTCGCTGTAGAAGATTTATCTTTAATCTCATCTGTGTTTTCTCGAGCAGCCTCCTTGTTTGTTGTCAGTGCACACACAGCTGCTGCTGCAGCAAAGAGTAAAGAACAATCCTGCTTCTCTTCCCTGAACACGTCCTGAACGCTCCCAGACTCGTGTTTGGATTCTTCTTAGAACAAAACACCAGCAAAGAAAAACAGATCCTGCAGAAATACCCAAAGATCTTCAAAGCAGCTTCATAACCCAAATATTTATTTAAAACACTCCTTTACTGTTTGAAGTGAACTCGTCCTGTAATGTAGATTTAAAAAATGCATAGCAACCAATTTCATCCAGTTAAAAATATAAAGATGAAAACTGGCTTTGTGGAATTTTTCTTTTTGTTCATATTGAATCAAAGGTTTTGGATTAAAGTCTAATTTACAAGACAGAGAGTAAAAACTACAACTTTTGATAACAAAATGTGACCCAATTATCTAACAAGTTTGACTTCTCCACTTCAAAAATTGACTTTTTTTCATAACTTTGACTTCATTATCTTAAAATTTTGACTTCATGTTACAATTCTCAATTTATGTGTAATGTTTTTTTTTTCACAAAAATTTACTTGATTGTCTCACAGTTTGGAGGTTTTACTGCAAAATTTGGAATTATATCTCAAAGTTTTGTCATTTTATCTGAAAATGTAAACTTTTTATCTCTTGAAATTTTGATTTTGTTATTGGTATTTTGACTACTTTTCACAAAATCTCATTTTCTTGTCATCACAAAATATTAACTTTTTAGGTAAATGTGATTTTTTTAACCCAAAATTTTGACTTTTTTTATCCCAAAACTTTTACTTTTATTGCACATTTTCTACTCTTTATCTTAACATTTGACTTTTATCACAGAATTTTGTCTTCTTATCTCAAGTTTTGTCATTACTATCTCAAAATCTGGACTTTATGTCAAAAAAATTATTTTTTTTGTCTGTAAACCTTGACTTTATGTATCAAAATTTTGACTAATTATCTCCAATTTTGAATTTTATCACAACATTTTGACTTAATTTGGCTTATGCCTCACCCATGCTCAACACCATGACAGGTTGGTGAATAATCAGAATAATGCCAGTAGCTCAGTGTAGTTTTGATTTATTATAAATACCATTTGTCTCTGGAACAAGCGGAGAAAAACCAGGACATTTTGGTGAATTTTATAAAAACCCATGGACATAATTTTGAGATTAAAAAGGGGGACATGTCCAGGAAAAATAGGTTCTTTGTTCATCCTACATAAACTGAGCCTCTGCTCTATTTTGAATTTGTATCTCAAAATTTTGTCTCTATCTTACGTTTTTTTTCCTTAGAAATTGACTTGAAATTGAACAATTTTGACATTTTACCTAAAAATTTTAACTATGTATCACAAATTTTGTCTTTTTACCTTAAAATATCAACTATTCATCTCAAGTTTTGACTTTATTATCTCCAAATTTTGACCTTTTTACAATTTTTGACCCTTGACGATCCATCTAAAAATTTTAACTTTTGATCAAAATTTCAACTTCTTATGTCAAAAGCTTCATTTATTCATCACAAAGCTTTAACTTTACCCTGAAATCTGACATTTTATCACAAACCTTATACTTTTATCACAAGCTTTGACTTTATTATCTTAAAATTTTACTTTTTTATTTTACAAAATTGACTATTCATCCCATACTTTACTTTTTTTAATCTCTAAATTTTATTTTTTGATGTCAGAATTTCAACTTTTATCTCAAAATTTTGACTTAATTTGGGCCATGCTCAGCATTTTGACAGGTTGGTGCATCAGAATAAACCAGGAGCTTCATTATTAATATCAATGGTCCATGAAACGAGCGGAGAAAAACCTGGATATTGTGGTGAATTTTATGAAAACTAAAGCATAATTTTGAGACTAAAAAGAAGGACATGTGTGGGAAAGATAAGTTTTTTGTTCAGCCAACGTAAACTGAGCCTCTGCTCTAATCTGTGTTTTTAATCTCTGAGATCGAGCTGATAGTGAAGTAAATGTTTGTTAAACTTTCCTCCACACTCCTCAAACCCCCTGAATGTAAACAACTTTTTTTTCTTACCTCTGTTAGCTCAGTAACTCTTGTACTTTTGAAGCATCAATCGCTCGTTTCACTTTGTGGATAAGAGCAAACCACACACAGAGATGAGACCCAGAAACTTCTCATGCAGCTCAAAGAAACCTCCAAACCTCAACAGGTTTAAAGGTGTGACGCTCACTTTTCAGCGTCTCTGAGTCTCCTCTCAGCTCGACTGAAACCTCTCAGCGTTTTAAAGCTGCAAGCTGCGGTTTTTCACTGTTTGATTCAGCCTTTTTTATCACAGTTATATCAGCCTCGTTCACAGCAGGTGTCTTCATACTCTGATAAACCACAAACATAGAATACTGTCTGCTGCAGCTAAAAACAAGAGAGAACACAGTTTAAGTGATTTATTTATCTGTTTATGAGTTTAATTATTATAGACGTGTCTTTACCTGTTTTCCTTTTCTCTCAGATTAAAGAATGTGCGAGGGAGGAGCTGGGTAAAGGCTTCCTGATCTCCTGTCTGGTGGATCACCGCGGCAACATCAGCGACTACCAGTGCAGCCAGTACATCACCAAAATGACCACTATCATCTTCAGCGACTTCAGGCTGATCTGCGGCTTCATGGAGAAGTGTCACGACGACATCGACACTCTGCGCTGCGGCAGCATCAGCCGCGGAGAAAAGGTGAGACTGATATTACAGACAATACGGTAACTGTGAGAAAAGGTGAGACCAACATTACAGACAATACGGTAACTGTAAGAAAAGGTGAGACCAACATTACATACAATACGGTAACTGTGAGAAAAGGTGAGACCAACATTACATACAATATGGTAACTGTGAGAAAAGGTGAGACCAACTTTACAGACAATACGGTAACTGCGAGAAAAGGTGAGACCGACATTACATACAATACGGTAACTGCAAGAAAAAGTGAGACCAACTTTACATTCAATACGGTAACTGTAAGAAAAAGTGAGACCAATATTACATACAATACGGTAACTGTAAGAAATGGTCAGACCAACATTACAGACAACACGGTAATTTTAAGAAAAGGTGAGACCGACATTACATACAATACAGTAACTGTAAGAAAAGGTGATACCAACATTACATACAATACGGTAACTGTAAGAAAAGGTGAGACTGACATTACAGACAATATGGTAACTGCAAGAAAAAGTGAGACCAACTTTACATTCAATACGGTAACTGTAAGAAAAAGTGAGACCAACTTTACATTCAATACGGTAACTGTGAGAAAAGGTGAGACCAACATTACATACAATACGGTAACTGTAAGAAAAGGTGAGACCAACTTTACATACAATACGGTAACTGTAAGAAGAGGTGAGACCAACTTTTACTCCATTTTTTGCTACTTTTTGTCCATTTTTGCTACTTTGGATTATTTTCCAAGTTTTCTTGACATTTTCTGCTGTTTTTTGGCCATTTAAGTTGCTTTTTGCTTCTTTTTTTGCCACTTTTGGCCCAAATTTTGCTTATTTGTGACTAATTTCCTCCAGTTTTATTCCAACTTTCCTGCAATTTTATTACTTTTTGGCCATATAAGTCACTTTTCACTATTTTTTTGACACATATTTTGGACCTCTCTGAATATTGTTCACATTTTTCCCCTATTTTTGTTGCTTTTTGGCCATTAAAGTCACTTTTGGCCAATGTTTTGCTACTTTCGGAGTAATTACCATGTCATATTTATTATTTTGCTATCTTCTCACTATTTTCCAAGTTTAACCCGCAGTTCTTGTCATTTTTCTATTGCTTTTTAGCCTTATTAGTCATTTTTCACTTCTTTTTTGCTACTTTTGGCCCACTTTTTGCACCTTGCTGAATATTATCCATGTTTATTTCCCAATTTTTGTTGCTTTTTGGCCATTTTAGTCAATTTCACGACTAATTTTGTTTCTTTTGGCCCATTTTTTGCTACACTCTGACTATTTGCCAAGTTTTATTCTTACTTTCTTGTATTTCTTTTGCTTATTGGCCATATTGTTTACTTTCGCTTCTTTTTTGCCACTTTTGACCCCTTTTCTGTACCTTTCTGAATATTATCCATGTTTTCTCCCAATTTTTGTTGCTTTTGTCACTTTTAGTCAATTTCACGACTAATTTTGTTTCTTTTGGCCCATTTTTTGCTACTTTCTGACTATTTTCAGAGTTTGAATCTTACTTTCTTACAATTTTTTTTGCTGCCTTTTGGACATTTTAGTCAGTTACATTTATTTTTTATGTCACTTTTGGACAATTTTTGCTGCTTTCTGTATTATTTTCCAAGTTAATTTCTTGCCAATTTTGTTGCTTTTTATCAATTGTGCCACCTGAAACTGATTTTTATTTACTTTTATGGCTACTTTTTACTATTTTTGCCACTTGTCACCACTTATTCTAGTTTTCTGTCAAAGGTAGTTTTTAACAGTTTGTCTCTTTGGTTGAGCAGAGTTGAGTAACACAGGTGTAGAAACTGTATGTGGTATTCTGTCACAGTTGAGGTTAAAGAAATATTACACTCGATGGTTAGTGTATTGCTCTATTTACAAATCATTACAGGTTGTATTTATGCCAACATAAAAAAAAAACAAATATCTGAACTCCCCCTTTTTTTCCCCTGTGATGGTTGTGAACTGATTTCATGCACCATAAACAGCTGAAGGTTTTTTTAAGTCATCATGTAAACCTCATCACTGCTCACATCTAATAAAACTCCAGAAAGCGCGTGAGCAGTCGGACTCAGCTGGAACGAGAAAAGAGAAGTTTGACAGGCGCTCGTCATCCTGCAGAGCGAATCGTTCTCCTCTGAACTCGCTCTCTTTCTCCCGCTGCTGCCGTCGAGTCAAACCCAAAAACTCCTAAACCTGTTAGACACGCGCTTATTACGGCATGTTCGGCACCACAATTAGAAGTCAGAGCAAATTATTTATTCCACAGAGGGAGAGAAAGTCTGTTTCATTATCAGGAATTTGTCACAGCAGCTCATTTTAATGTGTGGAAGACGAGATTAGACTGACCATGTTTACTTCTCTCATCAAAGCCAACACACACTCTAACATAATGATTTCTGGAGTGAAAGAAACTCATTCTGAGGAGCTTTAGTGACGCTTTAAATCTACATTGTCATTACTCTAAAAGAGGTGACATTCGCATTTCGAATTAAAAAAGAAAAGATTGTTTTTCCGTAAAGAAGTGCTGAACGTTTCCGCACACTTTTCTCTCACCTGAACACGAACGATGACTCATTCTTGTTTATTCTCAGTGCGGCGTCTCAACAATAGGGATTGGTTATCAATGTTTAAGGAGCGAACAGGGAAAAACATCTGAGGCATGAATAATGTGTTGATGGCAGAGAAGTTCATCAGACATGGAGAGCAAAGGCCAAGTGCCAATCTGGTAAAAGGCCAGCGTGAGTAATATGACGCCCAAACGTTCAGCAGATCAGGGTTCGGTCTGTCTCAGTCTGTTGTTGTTGTCATGAGATGGAGGATTTCACCTGATAACTACAGAATGAACAAGTTTCTACCTCCACGGTCTGATTATCTTCAGGTTATTCTGAGCGGCCAATAAAAAAGCTTCGAGCTGTCGCTAAGTAAAATGCAACACGGTGCATGAATCCAACTTTTAAATCCTCAACATTGAACCAATACTCACACTGGGCCTCATTCACACAAAGTTCGTGCACACAAATTCGTGCCTAAATCATGGGTACGAACGTTTGACGCACAAACCTGTGATTCATCAAAGTTTTCTTACCTGAATTTCTTCTTACTTTGCAAACAAATTTAGAACCTCCTCAGACTATGTGTACGCACATATAATGATTAGACTCCTAAAAAACTAAAAACACAGACATTTTAAAACTACTTTCAGTAAAATAAAAAAACCTTAAATAGAATTCATTAATTAAAAATTGCGCATTGGCTAAATTAATTAAATCACCATGAAACGGAAACATTTTCGTCCTCATCATGTTTATAATACTGAATCTGGAATAAAATACTTAGTTTCGATTAAAAATTTAATCATGTGCATATCAGAATGTCACATTATTTTATGTTGATTAAATCGTCGACTGCTCTGACAAACAGTTTCATAAAGTTGTTCAAACTGAATGAAGACGTAAAATAATTTGCTTCTTCTTATGATTTCAAACATTTTCTGAGTAAATGTCGCACACACAGCTCAGCTGTTCACTCAGATTTATTTACCTGTTTGTAAAAATATCCAGCAGCTGTTTTAATGTGTTATTTATGTCACGGATACACGGTACGATCTCCCTCACAGCACCAGGAGAATCAGCTGATCATTTATCTCCGGTCAGGACGAGCGTCTGCAGACGAGTCTCTGAGACACCGAGAGAACGAGCTGTGAGGTTGATGCTGATGATGAGGACCTAAAGGAAGACTGCTCCTCCTCCTGAACCTCTGAACAGATGTCCTTATATNCAAACTGAATGAAGACGTAAAATAATTTGCTTCTTCTTATGATTTCAAACATTTTCTGAGTAAATGTCGCACACACAGCTCAGCTGTTCACTCAGATTTATTTACCTGTTTGTAAAAATATCCAGCAGCTGTTTTAATGTGTTATTTATGTCACGGATACACGGTACGATCTCCCTCACAGCACCAGGAGAATCAGCTGATCATTTATCTCCGGTCAGGACGAGCGTCTGCAGACGAGTCTCTGAGACACCGAGAGAACGAGCTGTGAGGTTGATGCTGATGATGAGGACCTAAAGGAAGACTGCTCCTCCTCCTGAACCTCTGAACAGACGTCCTTATATGGATGAATTATATAGATGTTTATGAATCGTCAACATTGAAATATGTTCATATCGCACAAATAAGACTTGGTACATCCTTCCAAAAGAGTCACCACAGAATACAGGCATCAAATTACGCATGAAAATAAGCATATGAGGGAAAAACCAAATAGAGAGCGCTTCATTCGTCCATCTAACGTTACCTTTTCTCTTATGAAGTTGCTCCTTTTTTCTCAGGGTCATGCTGAAGGTTTAGAGGAAGTTTTATAACCAGGGATGATCTCCTTTTTTAGCATTTTTGGAAAAACTCCACTCTGTTTTCTCCGTTATCCCCGTCATCTTTCTGCTCCTTGGTCTGAGTGTTTATTGGCGGGTTTCCTGTTTGGAAAAGTTGGAGTAAAAATGTTATTCATCAGGAATAAGAGCCTCAATTTGACTTATAAATCCGACAAATTTGCCTTCTCTTTCATAGATTTGTAGTTAAAAAAGCCTCCTTACCCGTATGTTTGCTTCACTGTGTGACCTCTGACCTCTGTGTGCAGGACATCCACTCTCAGGGCGACGTGATCGCGTGTCTGGAGAAAGGTTTGGTACGAGAGGCCGAGGAGCAGCCGGGGGCTCATCAGATCAAAGACGAGTGTAAGAAATCCATCATGAGAGTAGCAGAGCTCTCCTCAGACGACTTCCACCTGGACAGATACCTGTACTTCGCCTGCAGAGACGACCGAGAGCGCTTCTGTGAAAACGTGAGAAAAACTCTTATATCTATGGGTCAATGACAAAAAGAGGGTCTAAAAACGTATTTTTAAAAAGTATTTTGAAAATGGATAATAAACATATTTATGAGAGAAGAATCATGTTTTCTAACAGATTTCAGTAGTTTACCAACATTTCAAAGTTTTTAGGTTCATTATTTTTTAGTATTTTTAATTTGAGCACCCAAAAATGTCAGGTGGTGCAACCAAATATATGAAAATATATTTATATGTTCCTGTTATTTTTTCTGTGTGAAATTATTGGCAAGTATCTCTCAAGTGTCTGTAGTGACTCATACATTTTCATTTTGTGTGTTTCATTTTTTTTATTTGCAAAGAATGTTTTATTTAAAAAGGTTCAAACATAAAATAATGCCACTGTATTTTTAATTTCCATTTACAATAACTGACATTCAATTTTTAGAGTTTAATCACTATGGATACTTGTCAGGACGGTTGCACCACCTGACATTTTGGGGGTTTGAGGAACCAAAACACAAAAAACATGTTATATTTTAATAGTTTAAAGATGTGTTCAAATAACACAGGTTTCATAGAATAAAGAAATACATGTGATGAAATACTCAATTCATGATGGAAGGAAATATTACACTCAGACACAAAAAAAGGGGACGTCACCTCATTGACCCATCTATATTTACCGGAAACAAAAAGTGGAGCAACACGTTTGTTCTTCGCCGAATTAACACAAAAGTGTTTATGCAGATGCTTTATAAAAAGAACAGATTTCCATAAAACTCCTCTTTTACCTGAGTCTAACTCTAACAGTGTTTGAATGAGGAAATGAGCTGATTATCACCTCCTCCACTCACACAACAGCACAGTCTGAAGTTTAAACCCTGTGTGACAAACAGCCTTAACGAGCACAGAGACACTGCAAAATTACTGAAACATAAGCAAGTGATTGTCTTATATTTAGAAAAAAAAAATGTCTTTTTATACTCAATAGGAGGCACATTCACCAGAATAAAGGTCTTATTTAAATAAGTTTAAAGCCAAAATGATGTCTAAATTGTATGGGAGCCCATAACCGCCACTAAAAAAACTAAAAATGAGACTTGGCTTTGTTGAAGTTTTTTTTGTTTTGTTTTTTGGCCCGTATGAGGACAACATTCGAAAGAAATGGTTGAAATTTTGAGAATAAGTTTTATGAGAATTAGGTCAAACGGTTGAGGAAAAATGTTGAAATAATGAGATTAAATATCAAAAATATGAGATGAAACTTCAAAATTTTGAGATAATTTGAAATTATAAGAGATAAAAGTTCAAAATTTAAGCGTAAAAGTCGTAATTTTGAGATAATAAGTCAAAATAAGAGTTAAAAATTAAGATAAGCTGGAAATTATGAGGAAAAGGCAACATTTTGAGAAAAATTTAAATAATGAGATGACAAGTCAAAAATATTAGATAAAGACAAAAATTTGAGGTCAAGAGGTTTAAATTTTGACTTATTTCATTTCTATGCTTTTATTATCTCAAATTTTGATTCATTTGGAAATAAAATCTCAACGACCCTGTTTTTTTGTTTTTTTTTGTTATCCGGCAAAAAATGGGCTTTAATATAATTTTTTTTTTTTCATGATTTAAAAATAATCTGACTGGTGTAAGATGAATGTTTTTTTGTATTAAGAAGTTATTATAATAACAAGAAATTTAACATACAGAATTTTCTTCACCATTTGCAGATTTTTTTGACTATTTTCAACTAATTCAGGCATAATTTTTGTTATTAAATATCTGGAATTGAGACGTTTCTGCACGTGTCAGTTGAATGTGGCCCGTATTAAGTCTAGAAAGACATTTTTCTCTAAAAATAAGACATAAACGCTTGCTTAGATTTCAGTTTTTGCTGCCAATAACACTCTCATCGTGTCTGTTTTACTCAGCCGACTGTGAGTGTAACTGCAGCAGATTTATTTTTCATTCAGACTCTGCTCTGAAGAAAAATAAAAAAGCTTCAAAACACGGAGAATGTGCAGCTAAATTGCAGTAAAACGACTCAGGCATGTTTGAGGATCTTTCTGCAGAGAAACCCAGGCTGTTCCAGCAGACGGTGATCACCCCCCCTGTACTCGGAGAACAAGCTGCTGCCATCTGCTCACACACACACACACACACACACACACACACACACACACACACACACACACACACACAGTCTGCTCAGGTACCATTCGTCTGATAACGTTTACCTGAATGAATTATTTCAGCCTTGGTTTGAGATTTTACTTCCTCCTGAACACGACACAAGAAACCGAACGTTTTCTCTTCTGTGAAACAAAACTATTGAATAATGTGTTTCACATGATTGCTCATCTTTCTGGTATGATGCATCATGAGTCTGAATATTTGCATGATTTAATTTTCCTAAACATGATTTTGCTTCTTGTTTCAGACTCTGGCGGGAGAAGGACGAGTTTACAAATGTTTGTTTAACCACAAGTTTGAAGAAGCCATGTCTGAGCGGGTGAGTGCTGCTCACTTATGCACCAGTTACTCATCTAAGAATAATAATTTTCCACTCCAGAGCATGTTTTTATGATTTAGCCTCTTCTCTAAACGTTTGAGATAAGTTTGGATCAGGGCTGAACGATTTTAGAAAAAGATCTAATTGCGATTTTTCTGGCAGATATTGCGATCTCAATTATATTTACAGTTTTATTTAAATCAAGCTTTAGTGAAGTTTTCAAAAGTTTTTACTGTAATGCAAGGATGAAAATGAAGGTAAGAATTATTTTTAACTTTTAGATATAAAGGTCAATATTTGTGTTGAAAAGTGGAAATTTTGAAAAATGAAGACAAAATTCTGAGACAAAAAGTCTCAAAAATATTTTGAGATAACAAAAAAAAAATCAAAATTATATGTAATCAATCCAACATTGTGTGGAAAAAAGTCTAAACTTTCACATTAAGGGTCCAAATTTTAAGATAAAGGCAAATGTCGAAGATAAATAGTCAAATTTTTGAGATTAAGCATCAAAATTTTGAAATATGATTTATTTAAAAAGTCAAAATTCTAAGATTTAAGTTGAAACTATAAGAAATTAAGACAACATTTATAGATAAAAGGCAAAATTTTCAAAAAAAAACCAGAAGATTTTGAGATCAATAGCCAATTTTTGACTTTTCTTAAAACCCTTAGTCAAACTCCTCCACTGAGTCTGAACTGTAAATACGACTCTTGTTATTTTTAAACTGGACTTTTTAATCGCACTTTTAGTTTAAACAACTGAAGAAGAAAAAGAACCATCTTTGACTCTAAGATTTTAAAAACAACTAAGTGCAAACTAACTGTTTTATGTTAAGAAAGATAAATAAAATACAAAACAATTTAAAAAAAAGATTAAATAAGTGACAATAAGAAAAACGAATTTCAACAATCCCAAAGAAACAAAGGAATTTTTCCCAACAGTTTTGCACTTAAACATGTAAAGACCCTTAAAGATCCTGGGTCAGTCAGGAGCAAAAAATCGCAGCTTTGGCGAAAACATGTTTGTGATGTCTGAAATCTCGATTTCGATCAGAAAACGATAAATCTTTCAGCCCTAAGAAGGAGCATAAAAAGCTGAAGTTTGAAGTCACGTGAACATGTTGTGATGCCGTCTCTCTCTCTCTGTTTGTCCTCAGTGCCGTGAGGCGTTGACCACCCGTCAGAAACTGATCGCTCAGGACTACAAGGTGAGCTACTCGCTGGCCAAAGCCTGTAAGTCAGACCTGAGGAAATACCGCTGCAGCGCCGACTCCAACATGCCCCGAGCTCGAGAGGCTCGTCTGTCCTACCTGCTGCTGTGTCTGGAGTCCGCCGTCCACCGAGGTCAGTTTCACTCAGTTATTCCACCTCTGAGCGCTGCAGATACTCATCTACATCCCAAGCAGGCAGAGGAGGCTGTTCACTGATTATCTGTCACCGACTTCACTGTTCAACTCGTAAATTAGTGACAGTTTAACACAATGAACCCTTCATTTGTCAATCAGTGGTTTCAGTTCAGTCCTGGAAGATTGTGGCTCTGATTACTGAGAAAAAGGAGCATTAAAGGAAACACTGCAGTCACACGACATCATGATGTTGTGACATTGTATGTTGTAAAAATGATACAACAATCTGGAAATCTCATTCTGGAATATTGTCAGAAAGATATTACATTTCTGGAGTGATGTGAAAATGGATTCACCTTGAAGAATGATAAAAATGTGGTGCAGATGGTTTAAGTCTCTGTGAGGTTTGCCCCAAACTATCCACTGTCCTCCTCTACTGCAATAAAGGCTTGAAAAGCAAAGGAAAAAAGAAAAAGGTTAAAATGATGTCCGAATCAAATATTTTGCAAAAAGTAGCATCACGTTCTAGAATGACATGAAAATGGTGACACATCCTGGAATGATGTCAAAATGGCAGCACATTCTAGAATAATATGAATATCACAGCGCATTTAAAACGGTGTGAAAATGATGTTACATTCTAGAAAGATGTTACAGTTACTCAACATTCTAGAATCATGCAAAAATGGTGTTACATTCTTGAATGAGGTGAAAATGACCGCACCTTCTAGAATAATGTTAAAAAAACGAAGTAACATTCTAGAATGATGTTAAAATGACAACACATTCCAGAATCATGTCAAACTGACTTAACATTCTAGAATCATGTTCAAATGACAGCACATTCTAGAATCATGTTTCAACGACTAAACATTCTAGAATCATGTTTCAACGACTAAACATTCCAGAATCATGGTAAAACAACATAACATTCTAGAATCATGTTCAAATGACATCACATTCTAGAATCATGTTCAAATGACATCACATTCTAGAATCATGTTACACTTACATAACATTCCAGAATCACAGTAAAGTGACTTAACATTCTAGAATCACGGTAAAGTGACTTAACATTGGAGAATCATGTTAAAACAACATAACATTCTAGAATCATGTTTCAACGACTAAACATTCCAGAATCACGGTAAAGTGACTAAACATTCTAGAATCATGGTAAAACAACAACATTCTAGAATCATGTCAAAGTGACTTTACATTCTAGAACCAGGTAAAGTGACCAAACATTCTAGAATCATGTTTAAGTGACTTAACATTCTAGAATCATGTTTAAGTGACTAAACGTTCTAGAATCACGGTGAATTGACTTTACATTCTAGAATCATGTTCAAATGACTTCACATTCTAGAATCATGTTAAACTTACATAACATTCTAGAATCATGTTTAAGTGACTTAACATTCTAGAATCATGTTTAAGTGACATTACATTCTAGAATCATGTTTAAATGACTAAACGTTCTAGAATCACGGTGAATTGACTTTACATTCTAGAATCATGTTCAAATGACTTCACATTCTAGAATCATGTTAAACTTACATAACATTCTAAAATCATGTTTAAGTGACTGAACATTCCAGAATCATGTTAAACTGACATCACATTCTAGAATCATGTTTAAGTGACCTAACATTCTAGAATCATGTTAAAACGACATAACATTCTAGAATCATGTTTAAGTGTCCTAACATTCTAGAATCATGTTAAAACGACATAACATTCTAGAATCATGTTTAAGTGTCCTAACATTCTAGAATCATGTTAAAATGACATAACATTCTAGAACCATGTTAAAGTGACTTAACATTTAAAATGATGTGAAAATGAATCATTTAAAAATGAATGATGTTGAAATGATGGCACATTCTGGAAAGTCTCAAAAAGTGACCTCCTATTTTTGAAAGCCATTTAAAAAAAATGTGAAAGTCTAGAATGTCCTGAAAAAGATGTGACGTAATGAAACAACGTAGAAATACGTTAACCTTCTCTTATGTCCTGTCAAGAAAACTGAAAAAACGATGCAACATTCTTGAGTTTAATGAAAGTGGCGTCAGTAAATAAAGTTTGAAGTTGAGTGACGGTGGAATGTTGTCAGAAAGAAATCACATTCTGGGATGTGGTGGAAAATTTCATCACCTTGAAGAACAGTGAAAGTCATGTCTTGTTGAAGAATTTAGCAAAAGTAACATCACATCCTGGAATTTCATGCAAATGTCAACACGCTCTGGAATGATGTGAGAATCTTATCTCAGAGATAATCAGTGTTTTAATGAAGGTTATTGGTCCTTGTTTGTGTAAAGTAGGTTAGGAAAGTCCTGATGTGTGACAAACTGAGAAGTAAAGATCAGAATTGATGCGTTGACTTGCGGCGCTATGATCTAAATGTATTCAGCAAGTCTTACTTCAGTTGTTTCTGTGTGTGTGTGTGTTCCAGGCCGCGTGGTGAACGGCGAGTGTCAGGGCGAGATGATGGACTACAGGCGGATGCTGATGGAGGATTTCTCCCTGAGCCCAGAGATCGTGCTTCACTGTCGCGGCGAGATCGAGGGTCACTGCGCCGGCCTGCACCGCAAAGGACGGACGCTGCACTGCCTGATGAGGGTCGGCCGGGGAGACATGGGCGCCATCGACCCCAACTGTCAGAAAGCGGTGAGTCAGCGTCGACCAACAAAGATGCTGGAAATGCTTTTTTTCTGTTTCTTAACATTTACATTCATCCTGATATTCAAAGCAGCATCAGAGGAGTTTTTACTGTGAAGAATTTTTTTCTTTTCCGTCTTCAGCTCCAGACTCTGATCCAGGAAGCCGACCCCGGAGCAGACTACCGCATCGACCGAGCGCTCAACGAAGCCTGTGAATCCGTCATCCAGACCGCCTGCAAACACATCCGCAACGGAGACCCCATGTGAGTCCTCTTAACCCTTTAACACCTGAGCCCCAAAATACCATAAAAGACCATAAAACAGTCAAAAAATGTCCTATGAGTTACTGCGAAGGCCTTTTTTTCTGGAATATTTCGAAGGAAAAACAGTTTAAAATGGAGAAAAACTCAAAGAGAATTGGATGTTAGAGGTTTAGTGAAGAAAAAACACTTCAAACAAGCAAATTGAAACAATTTTACAGAATATGTTGAAAATTTCTACATTTTGGTCAATGACGTGACGTCCCTTTTTTTGTGTCTGAGTGCAATATTTCCTTCCATCATGAATTGAGTATTTCATCACATGTATTTCTTTATTCTATGAAACCTGTGTTATTTGAACACATCTTTAAACTATTAAAATATAACATGTTTTTTTGTGTTTTGGTTCCTCAAACCCCCAAAATGTCAGGTGGTGCAACCGTCCTGACAAGTATCCACAGTAATTAAACTCTAAAAATTGAATGTCACTTATTGTAAATGGAAATTAAAAATACAGTGGCATTATTTTATGCTTGAACCTTTTTAAATAAAACATTCTTTGCAAATANTGAAATGTTATTTTAACATCAAATTATTGATCTTATTCACAAATAAAAGAAATGAAACACACAAAATGAAAATGTATGAGTCACTACAGACACTTGAGAGATACTTGCCAATAATTTCACACAGAAAAAATAACAGGAACATATAAATATATTTTCATATATTTGGTTGCACCACCTGACATTTTTGGGTGCTCAAATTAAAAATACTAAAACATAATGAACCTAAAAACTTTGAAATGTTGGTCAACTACTGAAATCTGTTAGAAAACATAATTCTTCTCTCAGAAATATGTTTTTATCCATTTTCAAAGAACTTTTAAAAATACATTTTAGACCCTCTTTTTGTCATTGACCCATTTACAAACATACGTCCAACAACATTTACGAGATTTTTTTCTCTTATTTTGTAAAAAAAAGGTTTTTGACAGCATCACCAGATCCTCCGGCATCTCACAGCTTCTCCCTCTCTTTACAGTCATCAATTAAAACTGGAAAAAGGGTGAAAATTAGAAAGTTTTACTTCTTTACGCTCCTTTTTGGAAATGTTAAAGAAGATATAGGTTGTTTTTTTATTCTTATATCTTTTGATTCTTTGTTAAATTGCAAAGCTTCTTTGTTTTGAGTATCTGTCATCCCTGAGGGTGGTTTTGTGACAATTTTCATGAGGTTTCCCAACTTTTTCGATCTTTTCCGTGTGGTTGCTCAGAAAAAAAGTCTAACACCATCACCTGGGTTGTAGTTCCCTAACAGGAAGTACGGCTCATGGCTGGGCTGGCCTTCACAATAAAAGCTCAGGGAAGCTTAGATTTAAACCTAGGTTACATTTGCTTATTGTTTTTCTTTTACATTTTTCAATACAAACATTTTTAATCAATCAATCAATTAACGCCTGAGAGAAACTAACGTGGATAACGATGTCTCAGCTTTTAGAAACCGTTTGAATTTTTCTGATTCTGCAAACTGTTAAAGAATAAAAGATATTTAAATGCAAACGTGTCTGCACCCACACATCTTTCGTTAAAGGGTTAAAGGATGTTTTCTGCTTTCATTATACCGTCCGTAAAAATCCAAACAGAATGTAACTTAGTGTTTGTGATGTGATGTATCACCTGTAGGATCCTGTCGTGTCTGATGGAGCATCTGTACACGGAGAAGATGGTGGAGGACTGTGAGCACAGACTGTTGGAGCTGCAGTATTTCATCGCCAGAGACTGGAAGTAGGTTTTTCTGCTTCTTTTTTCTTTACTGTCAGGGTTTGGAAGTAAAACCTCTGTGTGAACTCAGAAAGTGTTAAAGCTCCAGCCACATCCATTACATTCTAGAAAGATGTGAAAATGACGGCACATTCTAGAAAGATGTTACAGTTACTTAACATTCTAGAATCATGTTTATCTGACTTAACATTCTAGAATCATGTTAAAGTGACTTAACATTCTAGAATCATGTTTATCTGACTTAACATTCTAGAATCATGTTTATCTGACTTAACATTCTAGAATCATGTTTAACTGACTTAACATTCTAGAATCATGTTTATCTGACTTAACATTCCAAAATCATGGTTAAGTGAGTTAACATTCTAGAATCATGTTTAAATGACATAACATTCTAGAATCACAGTAAAGTGACTTAACATTCTAGAATCATGTTAAAGTGACTTAACATTCTAGAATCATGTTTAAGTGACTTAACATTCTAGAATCATGTTAAAGTGACTTAACATACTAAAATCATGTTTAACTGACTTAACATTCTAGAATCATGTTTAAATGACTAAACATTCTAGAATCATGTCAAAGTGACTTAACATTCTAGATTCATGTT
The DNA here is from genome assembly GCA_008086565.1 of Thalassoma bifasciatum. Classification (NCBI taxonomy): domain Eukaryota; kingdom Metazoa; phylum Chordata; class Actinopteri; order Labriformes; family Labridae; genus Thalassoma; species Thalassoma bifasciatum. Next base: position 32,307 of record RPOG01001369.1, on the reverse strand, counting down.
AAAGTGACTTAACATTCTAGAATCATGTTTAAGTGACTTAACATTCTAGAATCATGTTTAAATGACATCACATTCCAGAATCACGGCAAAGTGACTTAACATTCTAGAATCATGTCAAAGTGACTTAACATTCTAGATTCATGTTAAAGTGACTTAACATTCTAGAATCATGTATAAGTGACTTAACATTCTAGAATCATGTTTAAATGACATCACATTCCAGAATCACGGCAAAGTGACTTAACATTCTAGAATCACGTCAAAGTGACTTAACATTCTAGAATCATGTTAAAGTGACTTAACATTCTAGAATCATGTTTAAGTGACTTAACATTCTAGAATCATGTTTAAGTGACTTTACATTCTAGAATCACTCGTTCTAGAACTCAGAAAGTGTTAAAGCTCCAGCTGCTCTCCTCCGTATGTTCGTCAGGTTGGATCCCATCATGTATAAAAAGTGTCAGGGCGACGCCTCGCGGCTCTGCCACACTCACGGCTGGAACGAGACCAGTGAGATGATGCCACCTGGAGCCATTTTCTCCTGCCTGTACCGCCACGCCTACCGCTCCGTGGAGCAGGGACGGAGGGTGAGTGTCTGCATCGTCTCTGCACCACCAGGGAATAGTTAGGGTGAATTCCAATTCCTGTCTTAACCCTCAATTTCAAAATGCTCCCGTGAAGTGTAAGTTTGTCCCGATTCTCAGAAAGTTAAGGTTGAGGGTTAAGTTTGAGGCTGTTTCTCCCTCAATACTGAGATTCTCCGACACCACCCTTGGGACTAAGGGCTACCCAGAATGCATTGCGTATTTTCAGTAAATAAACATGGCGTCCAAAGCGGCAGAGAAGGCGAGCTACAAATTAAGTATTTTCTTTGTTAATGGAGATATAAATATTGGGAAAACCATTGTATTATCTTAGTTTAGACCCATTTTATGGATTATTTACCTCGTTGTTGCAGAACATTTATTTTTATTTTACGATCTTTTGTCAATAGCGTCCGGTGCAGACAAGCCATGTTCCTATCGTTTAAGTTAGTAAACGTTACAAAATGGTCATTTTTCTCAGTGGTAATGTAATTGTTTATCAAGATAACAGCCTATATAACATGCTTGTGCTGATAATGGTATAAGATGACCGGGCTAATGTCATCTCCTGTAGCCGCAGAGTTATGTAACGATAGTTATACGACCACAAATGGAAAGTTATTTGATACCAAACGACACTGTCGACTTATACAGGCACCAACACAATAAATATGTCTATTTTTTTTGATAACGCTAACCGAAGGAATAACTGACAGACAGTCCACAACAATTTCATTTGCATTTAAGGGGTGTCCCATTTCTAAGTCACAAGATAAACCTTAACACTTGGTTTTGAGGGCTACTAAGACTGAGGGTTAAGAAAGGAATTGGAATTGGGCCTTAATCTGATCTCTGCACCTTTGTAGGATCAATGCATTTTTAAGGTTTTGAGAATCTGACAGTTCAAACTAAAGCTCAACAAAACTTCAACACGTCAGACTCTTTGCTCCATTCTCCTCCCTTGGATGGATATAAAAGATGATAAAATCTCCAGTTAATACTCAGGAAGGTTGTAAATGTTCTCACTGACCAGAGAATATCCTCGTAGCTTCCCGTCCACTCGTCTGAATCAGAAAACCAGGAAAAGCCCGTGAGTATGACGCGCTGCCGAGCTCGAGATGATCACAGAAATAATCAGAGACTCAGCGTGACGTGGGGTTATAATCCTGTAACTCTGTAATTCTTCTGTCTGTGCATGTGGGGAGGTAATTCTGAAGAGAAATTTCTGAAATGCAGTGATGTGATGTGAGGAGTTAATGTGAATCTGAAATGATGGAAAATGTTTCTGATTAATTGGAGCAAATTTGATGAAATCTTCAATCTCGATGTGATGTCTGTGCTTAAACTGATTCTCCACCAAAGAATCAAAATCAGATCATAAAGAGGATTTTTGAGCTAAAGATTGAATTGCGAATGATATTTCCTGTGTTGCAATTTTTTGTGCAATAATTTCCAGGTTCCTATCTTATGTTTTTAAACAAACTCATCTTGAACATGAACAGTTTCATTAATTACAGCACAACAACAACAACACACTACCACTACAACTGGGACTGGTTTTTACACATTTAAACACTTTTAACTTCTTTTTTCACACTTTTAAAGTATTTCATGGATGTTTTTTCACTTTTTCTCAAATTTCTTACCAATTTTTGAGGTTTTTGCCCATTTTTGACACCTTTCACTCTTTTTTTGCCACTTTTGGTCCATTTTTCTGCAAGAAACTGACAACCTTCCAAGCTTTCTTGCCATTAATGTTGGTTTTGGCCAATTTTTCCACTTTTCAGAGTCTTTTATCAATTTTTCTCATCATTTTTGCTACTTTCTGAATTTTTTAAGGGTTTTTCAAAATCTGTCTTACAACTTTTTGTTGCTTTTTGGCCATTTTAGTCATTTTTTACTCCTTTTTTGCTAGTTTTGGATTATATATTGCAACAAACTGACCATTTTTTTAGGTTTTATCACAACTTTCTTGCCATTTTTACCACTTTTCACAATATTTTGTAACTGTTATCACAAATTTTTCCTACTATTTGAATTTCTTAAAGTGTTCTCCGAATTTTTCTTGCTAAGTTTTGTTGGTTTAGGCCATTTTTGTCACATTTCACTCTATTTTTGCCACTTTGGGTCCATTTTTTTGGCAACAAACTGACCATCTTCCAAGTTAAGTCCCAACTTTCATGCCATTTTTGTTGATTTTGTCCATTTTTACCACTTTTCAGAGTCTTTCATAAGTTTTTCTCATCATTTTTGCTACTTTCTGAATTTTTTGAAGTTTCTTCCAAACTTTCTCTTACTTGTGTTTGTTGCTTTTTGGCCACTTTGGCCATCTTGCAATCTTTTTAGCCACTTTTGGTCCATTTTTTTGGCAACAAACTGACTATCTTCCAAGTTTAATCCCAACTTTCTTGCCATTTTTGTTTATTTTGGCCATTTTTACCACTTTTCACAATTTTCTGTCACTGTTATCACCAATTTTTTCCTACTTTTTGAATTTCTGAAAGTGTTCTCCAAAATTGTCTTGCAAATTTTTGTCTTTTTTGCCAATTTTAGACACTGTTCACGCTTTATATGTCACTTTTGGACCATTTTTTGCTACTTTTTGAGTATTTCCAGTTTCTATCCTGATTTAAATGCCAACTTTTGTTACTTTTTTGAACATTTTTACTCCCTCAAACTAAGTTTTATTGCTCCTCTTTGCTGTTTTTTCCTCTTTTCTCCACTTGTATAGTTTCTTTTGTAAAGGTAGTTTTTAACAGTTTGTCTCTTTGGTTGAGTAACTCTGGTGTAGAACAGAAAACATCTGCTGTAAAAACTGTAGCTGATATTTTGACACATTTATAGAAATATTTCACTGTCTGACATTAGAATAAAACAACAGACTGTGGTTTAATCTAATTTATGATTGATTTCCCAGCCCTGATAAAGAGTGGAGGATTAGTTTAAGGGCTGTTTGTGGAGAATAAATAGTTTTTTTTCCCCTCCTCATCCTGAGTGCTTCCTCCCCTCCAGCTCTCCAGAGACTGTAAAGTGGAGGTGCAGAGGATCCTCCACCAGAGGGCGCTGGACGTGAAGCTGGACCCTGAGCTGCAGAGACGCTGCATGACCGACCTGGGGAAGTGGTGCAGCGAGAAAACGGAGGCGGGTCAGGAGCTGGAGTGTCTGCAGGATCACCTGGAGGACTTGGTGACCGGGTGCAGGGAGGTGGTGGGAAACCTGACGGAGCTGGAGTCAGAGGTGAAGCTTCCACACGATCGGAGACGTCTGCGCGACACTTTCACCTGTTTGTTATTAACTTTGTTTATTCTGTGCTCAGGATATTCAGATCGAGGCGCTGCTGATGAGAGCCTGTGAGCCCGTCATCCAGACGCACTGTCACGTAAGTCTGCACCCACAAACCCACTCTCCTCTTCTTCTTACTGATCCACTTTCTCTTCAGTTTTCTGGAGGAATTTTCTTCATTTCTTGGCTTAAAAACATTTAACTCTCCTGTTTTCTTTGGGTCAATTTGACACCATTTCAAAAGTTATTTGTCATGACTTTGTTTTTTGTTTTTTTTTCATAGAATCTTTTAAAAATCACATGGATGGTTCCACGCTTTGCTCTTTACATGTAAAATTAGTTATGACTGTTTTTGTTAAATTATGTATGTTTTATATAAGGGTCAATGACAAAAGAGGGTCTAAAACGTATTTTTTTTTAAGTTCTTTGAAAGTGGATAAAAAACATATTTCTGAGAGAAGAATTATGTTTTCTAACAGATTTCAGTAGTTGACCAACATTTCAAAGTTTTTAGGTTCATTATTTTTTAGTATTTTTAATTTGAGCACCCAAAAATGTCAGGTGGCGCAACCAAATATATTTATATATTTATCATATTGCATCATATCATGAATTTAGCTCAATTTCAGAGAGATTTAACCCCCCACTTCTCTCTGTTTGTCTGTTTTTCAGGAGGTGGCTGATAATCAGATCGACACCGGTGACCTGATGGAGTGTTTGGTTCAGAACAAACATCAGAAAGAGATGAACGAGAAGTGTGCAGTGGGAGTGACGCACTTCCAGCTGGTGAGGAAACTACTGGCGCTTTTCCACCATACAATTTTAGCCCTACTCGGCTCGGCTCTACTGGGTTTGGTTATCTTTTCCTCTAGCCCGACTATAGACTCACGGTGGGCGTGGATCTTATAACACAGCTGCGCTAAAGTGCTGCGCAGAAGTGCGTGCATGTTCATCTATAACGCCACACAAACATAATTTTGTACTAACATATGTGCCACCGTGGTCTTTAAAGGAAAAAAAAAAGCTTTGTTTTCTAAAGTAATTTCATTATGTCGCCGAGTTACACCCAGCAGTACTGTTGCCTCCATTTGTTGTCGGACCACGACGACGTGCGCCTCCTTTTACTTCCTCGACGAAGGACTGTAGTTGAGAAGGGACCTAGGTCACTCTAGTGAAATTAAAAACTAAAAACCCGGACCATATCGTCTCTAAACAACAACTAGTTAGTTTCTTCTTTGAACTGGTNCTTAAAGACTCTCGTGGCAGACAGATCGCTCCTGCACCGACCAACTTTGATTTAATTTAAAAGACTCTTTAAAGCCAACTATCTTTGCTGTTAACTTCTTTTTGGTTTAAAAAGGACTTTTAACTTCTTTAGGAATCATGAAGGAGCATTTTAGGGCTGTATTTTGTCTTCATTCAGTCTGGTTCTGTGCCGTCAGGTTTAAATGTCATTAAAAACCCGTCGCTGACTTATTCCTTTGCCTCTTGTAAGTGATTTGTTCAGAGTCAGAAGCTGCAGAGACGACATTCTCTGACCAATGAGTGACCGGCAGTCCGTCCACGTCACCTTTTAGTATCAGCTTTACTCTCTTAGAACCAGGGTAGAGTAGGTACTAAAAACTGGCGTCTGCTGCGTAGTACCGCGCTAATGGAAACGCAACACAAACCGGGTAGAGGCGAGTAGAGTAGGGCTGAGACGAGTCAGAGGAAAAGAGCCATAAAGATCTTCATCAGTTCAGACTTTCTTGCAGCTCCTCACACCCTCATTTCTCTCCGTCTCTTTACAGATTCAGATCAAAGATTTCCGTTTCTCCTACAAGTTTAAGACGGCGTGCAAAGAGGACGTCCTCAAACTGTGTCCCAACATCAAGAAGAAGTGAGTCGACGTGTGAAAACACAAACTGCAGTCGTGTTTACGATCAGATTCTCTGTAACCTCTGTGTTCGTCCTCTCTCTCTCTCTCTCTCTCAGGGTGGATGTGGTGATCTGCCTCAGCACCACGGTGAGGAACGACACCCTGCAGGACGCCAAGGAGCAGCGCGTGTCCGTCAAGTGTCGCAAACAGCTGAGGGTGGAGGAGGTGGAGATGGTACGTGGTGACGCTGGGATCAGAAAAGAGTCTGCTCAGGGATTTAGATTTTGATATATTTTTAAGCTTTTGCAACAACGATCAAGAGGAAATCCTCAGCTCCTTCTTCTTCTTATCAAACCGATGTTTTTATCTCTGAAGTTGCTTTGAGTTGTTCCTCTCCTTCGCCTGCAGGGATTAAAAAGTTTCTGTAAATCTTTAAATCCCTGAATCTCTTTCAGTCCGAGGACATCCGCCTGGAGCCCGACCTGTACGACTCCTGTAAGCAGGACATCAACAAGCTGTGTCAGAACGTGGCGTTTGGAAACGCTCAGGTCCGTGGAAAAATCAACATTTATTTTTCCAAAAACCATGAAAACTTAATGCACGTGTGTTTCAGAAGTTGATCGCTGCTTTCTCTTTTTTTCTCTCCTCGTAGGTGACGGAGTGTCTGAAGGAAAACAAAAACCAGCTGACGCCGCGCTGCCACCAGAGGATCTTTAAGCTCCAGGAGGTGGAGATGGTGGATCCAGAGCTGGATTATCAGCTGATGAGAGTCTGCAAACACATGATCCGGGTAAAACCAGCGTCACATGAATCAGGATCAGAAACAGGACTCAGAGCCTGAAAATTCTTCTTTAGCAGTGTTTCCAACTCCTCAGTGAGGAAAGTAGCTATTGGCTGCCCCAAAAGTCGCTAGATGTTGCTAGATGACGTCATCACCTAATTTGCATAATCAGGCATTGGAACGTTATTGTTAGGAACGCTGTAGGAAAAAGGAATAATGTCCTGGAAGAGACAAAAAGTGTATAATAAACGTCCTAAATGTTTAGGTCTACAAATTAGATTTACAAGTCAAGATTTGTTAATAAGAAAAAATAAAAACTTGATAATTTTGACTTTTTATTATAAAGTCTTGTCTTAATATGGAAAAAAAAAAAAAATTAAATTCTGTTTTTAATTTTCTGTGTTTTTAACCAGCAGAAATTGGCTTTTATATTCATCTCTGTCTCTCTCAGCTTGTTTAAAATTTTAATGTTTATTTTTTTGAATTTCTAACTCACTTTCAGTGTCTTCTGAGAAAAAAGAGCTGATGTTTCTCTGCATCATAAGACCAAAAAATGACTGTTTTACAGAGTTTCTTCCCATTTTTATTCATATTGTTTAGAGAGGATAAGATATTTTTTAGCATTTTGAACGTTGGGCGCAGAGGAGACTACGGGCTCTTTTAGGAACAATTTGGAATTTGGAAGGGGTTTTTTAAAAGTTAAGGTAGTTTTCAAGACTTCATATTTCTAGTGAATTTATTTCCCGTCCCAGCGTGCGGCTGTGACTGGTTTTGAATGAACGCTTTCAATCAATCAATCAATCTTTATTTATAAAGCGCCAAATCATAACAAACGTTATCTCAAGACACTTTACAAAACATTAGTAGGTTGATACCAGTTAATGTTAGAGTATTTAGTTATTTTATTAACAGAGACCCAACATCAAGACAGGATAAGGAATCTTATCTCATCTTGATCCACCATGAGTGAAGCACTTTGCAGCAGCTTTTAGCAAAGTTACAGTGGAGAGGAAAAACTTCCCTTTAACGGCAGAAACCTTGGACAGAACCAGACTCATGTTAGACAGAGAGAGAGAGAGAGAAGAAAAATTGGAGAACTGTCAAAGCCACATCAGCAGGAGTCAGGTCGTCCCACATCAGCTGGTAGATCCACAGCAACAATCCAGATGAACCTACAAACAAGCTCAGAGACTCCCAGAGGATCATGGGTAATAACTATAATAGTGCATTAAGATAAAAGTTAGACTGACAGATAGAGGAGAAAGGGAAACAGAAGCCTAGTGTGTCAGTTTCCCCCCGACAGTCTAAACCTATAGCAGCATAACTAAGAGCTGGTTCAGGCCTGATCCAGCTCTAACTATAAGCTTTATCAAAAAGGAAAGTTTTAAGTCTGCTACTAAAAATAGAGAGGGTGTCCGCCCCCCGGACCTCGACTGGTAAGTTGTTCCAGAGAAGAGGAGCCTGATAACTAAAGGCTCGACCTCCCATACTACTTTTAGAGACCACAGGCACAGTCAGCAGGCCTGCATGCTGAGAGCGCAGTGATCTAGACGGATAATATGGAACTATAAGCTGTTTAAGATAGGACGGCCCAATGTTATTTAGAGCTTTAAAGCGCTTTAAAGCAGCAGCCGCTCTAATATCTTCCTGGTCCTGTACCTGTGAACTACTTTCACCTCTGCTTCCAGCTGTAAACCAGCGGCGGTTTAGCGCACGCACGGTCTCCTCTCCTCTGACTGCAGCTGCAACTGCCGAGAGAGTCGAGACCGACCGCCTGCGAATGCTTTAAGACGAGGGAGGAGCTCACGGCAGAACCTGCTGCTCGATGAGGATGGTGACTGTGGAATGATACACGCTTTCACGTCAGTCGCCAAACACCAGAAAAGTCGCCTATGACGCCAGAAAAAGTCGCTGGATTTGTCGCTTTTGACATAAAAAAGTCCTGAGTTGGCAGCAGTGTTCTTTTGTCAGGCACTGATCTGTTCCTGATATCAGCCTCTAAAATCTCCTCAAACCTGTAGAGAAACGTGTGTGTTTGTAACGTCGGTTTGTGGACGTGTGTTTCAGCGTTTCTGCACCGAGTCTGAGGGGAAAAACATCCTCCAGTGTCTGAAACAGAACAAGAACAGTGAACTGATGGATCCAAAGTGTAAACAGATGATCACAAAGAGACAGATTACACAGAACACAGGTAAACACACACACATTGTTAAAAATGAACATTGACATCAATTACTCCAAGACAACAACCCTTGAAATTCCATTTTTGCTCATTTCAGTCACTTTTCACTTAATTTTCCCACCACTTTTGGACCATTTTTGCTTCTTTCTGACTATTTTTCTAGTTATACCCCAACTTTCTTGACATTTGTTTGTTGGTTTTTGGCCATTTTACCACTTGTCACTGTTTTTTTGCAACTTTTTTCCCCATTGCTGCTGCCTCTAACTATTTTCCAAGTTTTCTCAGAATGTTCCTGCCCATTTTTGTTGGTTTTTGTCAATTTAAGTCACTTTTAATTTTTTCCCACTATTTTTTGCTTCCTTCTGACCATTTTTTGTTGCCTTTGTCTATTTTTTACCACTATTTCACTGTTTTTTTGCCATTTGTTTCCCCATTGTTGCTGCCTTATGACTATTTTCCGGTTTTCTCAGAATGTTTTTGCTCATTTTTGTTGGTTTTTGCTCATTTTAGTCATTTTTCATGATTTTTCCCACCATTCTTCACTTCCCTCTGACAATTTTTTGTAAGGTTTTCACCACTTCTCACTTTTTTTTGCCTCTTTTTTCCTTATTGTTGCTGCCTGCTGACTATTTTCCAAGTTTTCTCTGAATGTTCCTGCCCATTTTAGTCACTTTCACTTCGTTTTCCACCATTTTTTGCTTCCTTCTGACCATTTTTCAGATTTTATCTCAACTTTCTTGCCATTTTTTGTTGCCTTTGGCTACTTTTACTACTTCTCACTGTTTGTTTTGCCACTTTTATCCCCATTGTTGCTGCCTTATGACTATTTTCCAAGTTTTCTAAGAGTTCTCTTGCCGATTTTTGTCCATTTTAGTCACTTTTCACTTTTGTTCCCATCATTTTTTGCTTCCTTCTGACCATTTTTTTCAGGTTTTCTCCGCTTTTCATTGTTTTGGTTTGTTTTTTCTACCACTTGTTTCCCCATTGTCTGTGCCTTCTGACTTTTTTCCAATTTTTCTAAGAATTTTCTTGGTGGGTTTTTGGCCGTTTTAGTCAATTTTCACTCTTTTTTTCACCACTTTTGGACCATTTTCTGCTTCTCTCTGTGTATTTTTCAATTTGTCTTCTAATTTTTGCTGCTTCTTCACCATTTTTTTTGCCTTAAGCTTACCTATATTGCTGCTTCTTGTTTTTTTTTTTGCCATTTTTCAGCATTTAGATTGTTTGTCTTGCAAGGCTAAGTTTCAACAATTTGGCTCATCGATTGAGCATGAGTAAGTAATTCTGGTGTAGAGCATTAAACACCCACTAGTAAATTAATCTTTTATTCTGACACAGGTTAAAGAAATATTTCACTGTCTGCCAGTAGAGTATTTACTTATCTGTGTGTGTGTCCAGACTACAGGTTGAACCCCGTCCTGAGAAAAGCCTGTAAAGCCGACATCCCAAAGTTCTGTCAGCCAATCCTGAACAAGGCGACGCCCGACAGCGAGCTGGAGGGTCAGGTTATCGCCTGCCTCAAACTCAAATATGCCGACCAGGTCAGACACAATTTTATAATTCTTATTTACTCCATTTAGAAGTTTGGTGCAAAAGTTTTCATGCTATTTTTTTTGCCTGAACATCTTTCATGGTATTACGGTAACCTGTTTTAACCTGTGTAGCCATCCATGCATTCATGGTACTAATTTTTGATCTCTGCAGCTTTTCATGCAATTATGGTAGTTTATTCCAACCTGCTTTTCTGGTATTTACGGTACATTAATTTCAACCTGCACAGCTTTCTTAGTATTTACGGTATTTGTACTTCTGACATTTCTGGTATTTCTGGTATTTTAGTTTCAACTTGTATAACTTTTCTGGTATTTCCAGTGAGTTTATTTCAACCTGAACAGCTTTTTGTGACATTTACGGTACTTTGATTTCAACTTGCACAGCCTCTCTTGTATTTACGGTTTTTTAATAAACTGCACTGCCTCCTTGGCTCTTGCAGGAAATGTTTTAAACCTGTGCAGTGTTTGAGACTTCGATATTGGTCAACTTAAGTCTCTTTCCAAGTATAAAAATCTGTAACCACTTACTTTATCTGTGATTTCCTGGTTTTGAACGTTATCTCTGTGTTTGTGTTTTAACAGCGTTTGTCTCCAGACTGTGAGGATCAGATCAGGGTCATTCTGCAGGAGTCGGCGCTGGATTACAGACTGGACCCTCAGCTGCAGCTTCACTGCACACAAGAGGTGAAAACACACACACACTTCTCTTTTCTTTCTTAAACACAGATTTAAAATGACTTAAAATCAGTAAAAACTATTTTTCCCCAAATGAAACTAGACTCTTTACCTGTCATGTGTCTTTGTGTCCAGCAGGGGGCGATGAGTAACTGTTTGTTGGTGTTTGTTTTCAGATTTCCACGCTGTGTCCTGAGGAGGCGGCGGCTCAGGAGCAGACGGGGCAGGTGGAGGAGTGTTTGAAGGTGAATCTGCTGAAGATCAAACAGGAAGGGTGTAAAAAGGTAAACAAACTCAGCGCTGCCTTCACTGACCCCTGAGAGGGTAGAAAATCCCAGTGTCAGAACACAACATCTGTAAACCTGCTGTTCAGAACAGTTTCTGTCTCCGTTTAAATGGATGCACGACGAGAAATTAATATAGATAGAGAGAAATGAGATACAGATGCTCATAATTGATGTGTCAAAACTTTCTTCACGACTTTTCTGTTTCTTTTTCGCTTTCCTCCTCGTCCTGCAGGAGGTGTTAAACATGCTGAAGGAGAGTAAAGCAGACATCTTTGTAGACCCCGTCCTCCACACGGCGTGTGCTCTGGACATCAAACACCAGTGTGCAGCCATCCCACCCGGCAGAGGGCGCCGTGAGTCCACAAACAAACACACACACGGGTCAATGACAAAAAGAGGGTCGAAAACGTATTTTTAAAAGTTCTTTGAAAATGGATAAAAACATATTTCTGAGAGAAGAATTATGTTTTCTAACAGATTTCAGTAGTTGACCAATATTTCAAAGTTTTTAGGTTCATTATTTTTTAGTATTTTTAATTTGAGCACCCAAAAATGTCAGGTGGTGCAACCAAATATATGAAAATATATTTATATGTTCCTGTTATTTTTTCTGTATGAAATTATTGGCAAGTATCTCTCAAGTGTCTGTAGTGACTCATACATTTTCATTTTGTGTGTTTCATTTCTTTTATTTGTGAATAAGATAAATAATTTGATGTTAAAATAACATTTCTCATTATTACATTGGTTGTACCACCTGACATGGAAATTGTTCCAGTCACCAATGAAGTGAAAAAACCTTTTTTATCAGTATTTCAGAGAAATCTACAAACTTTTCCACTTGGTCACAAATGTCATTTGGGCTCCTCTGGCTGATGCAGTTTCCTGTTTCCTGTTTTATTCTCTTCACTTTAAAATAAAAGTCTAATGTTACGGTTGCACCACCCTGACATTTGACAAGGTGAAAATTACGGGACAAAAGTTTTTTA
>RPOG01001369.1:0-14562 GCA_008086565.1 Thalassoma bifasciatum | reverse complement strand
TTTTTTTTTTTTTTTTCTATGATTTGAATGTTCGCTGGTTGCCTTTTTCTTCAGCGAGCGAGCGTCTCCTTTTCCTCTGCAGGAGGGAGAAGAGGGGGGGGATTCAGGGGGCCGAGAGTTTGGAAAGAAAACCAAATGTTTGAAGTCGTGAAGAAGTGAAGCAAAAATCCTGTTCGGGATGTTTTTATGTGAAGATGAAAACCCAGATAGTTTGGATTTTCACAGCATCTCAGAATAACTTCAACAAAACTTCGTCGTGTTTTACAAAACAGGAGAAAAATCAACCCAGACTGGTCATGAAATCTACACTTTGATGAAGATGTTTCTGCTTTTGTTTTCTCAAACTGTGCTGGAAAATAACAGAAATTCTGACGCTAAATCTGTTTCAAAAGTCTTTAAACTCGGCGCGGGTCAGCCTCAGTTTTACAGTCCTAGGAAAGTTAAACTAAGACAGAAGGCCGGTTAGTCAGAAGGAACTTTAGTCAAAAATCAGGAGGCCGCTTACTCACAAGCCCTGAAAGTCAGACAGCCCTCAAGTCAAATATCAGAAGGTGATTCCCTCAGAAGGCAGGTTTGTCAAAAAAAATCACAAGGCCATTAGAAAGCCAGTCAGCCAGAAGGACCTCTGGCAAAAAAATCAGGAGTTAACCTTTAGTTAAATATCACAAGGCCATTTACTCAAAAAGGCCTGTTAGTCACGAGCCCTGTAAGTCAGACGACCCGGTAGTTAAAGGGCCAGTCAGTCAAATGATCAGAAGGTCTGGAAGACAGAAGTCCAGTCAGCCAGAAGGATGTTAAGTCAAAAATTTAGAAAGTCCTCAAGAAATCAAAATGTAAGTAAGGTGGTCAGTTGGTCAGTAGGACCTTTAGTCAAAAAAATCAGAAGGTTTTTAAGACAAAAGGTTTGTTAGTCAAAAATCAAAAGGTCAGCAAGACTGATGCCGGTTAGTCAGAAGGACCTGAAGTCAAATTTTACAAGGCCTGTAAGTCATTAGCACTGTGAATCAGAGGGCCAGTCAGTCAAAAAATCAGAAGGTATGCAAGACAGAAGGACCTTAAGTCAAATGTTTCAAGGCCATTAACTCAGAAGGCCTGTTAGTCAGTATGACCTTTTATCAGAAATCTGATAGTCGGTTAGTCAGAAGGCCCTGAAGTCAAATTTTATAAGGCCATTTTCTTAGAAGGCCTGTTAGTCTTGAACCCTGTGAGTCAGATGGTCAGTCAGTCAAAAAAACAGGAGGTCCCTAAGAAAGAAGGCCTGTTAGTCAGTTTTACCCTTAGTCAAGAAATTAGAAGGCCCGTTAGTCAGAGGGCCAGTTAGTCAAAAAATCAGAAGGTCCGTAATAAAGAAGGCCGGTCCAGCAGAAGGCCTGTTAGTCAGTAGTTCCCTCAGTCAAGAAATCAGAAGGTATGTAAGACAGAAAGACCTTAAGTCAAATGTTACAAGGCCATTAACTCCTAACGCCTGTTTGTCACAAGCCCTGTAAGTCAGAAGGCCTGTTAGTCAGTATGACCTTAAGTCAAAAATCTGATAGCCGGTTAGTCAGAAGGCCCTGAAGTCAAATTTTATATGGCCATTTACTCAGAAGGCCTGTTAGTCATAAACCCCCTGAGTCAGAGGGTCAGTCAGTCAAAAAATCTCAAGGTCCATAATAAAGAAGGCCGGTCTGTCAGAAGGCCTGTTAGTCAGTTGCACCCTTATGCAAGAAATCAGAAGGTATGTAAGACAGAAAGACCTTAAGTCAAATTTTACAAGGCCATTAACTCCAAAGGCCTGTTAGTCAGTATGACCTTTAGTCAAAAATCTGATAGCTGGTTAGTCAGAAGGCCCTGAAGTCAAATTTTATAGGGCCATTTTCTTGGAAGGCCTGTTAGTCTTGAACCCTGTGAGTCAGAGGGTCAGTCAGTCAAAAAATCTCAAGGTCCATAAGAAAGATGGCTGGTCTGTCAGAAGGCCTGTTAGTCAGTTGCACCCTTATTCAAGAAGTCAGAAGGTCCGTACGACAGAAGGACCTTAAGTCAATTTTTAGAGGGCTATATACTCAAACTATATATGTCCTGTAAGTCAGAAGGCCCATTATTCAGTATGAATTTTAGTCAATAAATCAGAAGGCCGGTTAGTCAGTAGGACCTTTAGTCAAATTTAAAAGGCCATTTACTCACAAAGTCTGTTGGTCACAAGCCTTTTAAGCCAACACGCCCATTCGTCAAAGCGCCAGTTAGTCAAAAAATCAGATGGCCGGTAACACAGAAGGACCTAAAGTCACATTTTACAAGGCCATTAACTCAGAAGGCCTGTTAGTCACAGGCCCGTTTGGCGTAAGTCAGAAGGCCTGTCAGCCACTCAGCAGCAAAATTAAGGATTTCAACAACCAGGAAACAAAACTGTTGACTGTTTCAAACCCAGAATCTGTGATGTTGTTGCTCTTTGCTTGTTGCTTTGTTTTGATTCAGACTCACAAACTGTCGACACTAAATTCTGACCTGAAGCGTTTTTTTCAAACCGTTTGTTGCAGCTTCATCACTTTGGAGCTGATTTAAACCAAACATACGACTTTATCTTTGACATTTTAACCACTCTTCATTTCTCTGTCTCTGCTGTAATCGACACTGCTGTAATCTTCACTTTCTAAAAAAACTTGTTAAACTCAAACGTTTTCTGTATTTTGCTCTTGTTCTTAACACTGATCAGCTTCGTTCGTCACATTTTACTCGACTCATATTTGTCTCCAGGAGTAAAAACGCTTCAACTCTTCAGTTCCTGTTTCACAAGTTGGGATTTAATTCTGGAAACTTGAAGAAGTTTTTTAACGTACGCTGGGAAATCTCGCGCTCTCTGGTCTCGCGGTGAGGCCCCGCCCCCCCCCGGCTCGTTCAGGTGTACATGTGTACTATACTGAGTGATCACATACTGTAAAAACGCCGTGCGTGCAGTCGGCCTGTACTCTTTCTTTGTTTTCTAACTGTGGACGCTTGCGGTGGCGAGCGCCGCCCTCCTGCTTGTAAATGAGACGTCCTGATTCGTTCAAATGCCTTTTTTCGTTTTTCCTCCATCTGACGTCTTCAAAGCGTGCCTACTCGCCGTCCTGTCGAGGATCCCGCCGCTGTACAGACCATCAGGCCGAGCGGCGTCTGGGCCTGTGAATGAACCAGTGAAGAAATGAACGAGTGTGTGTGTGTGTGTGTTCTCGTGTGTGTGTGTTGCCCACAGACGCCGTGAGATCTTCGGTTCCTCGCTGTTCTTGTCGTTTCCAAAGCGATGACGATGAGAACGTTTTGATTTGCAGTTTGTGATGAAATGATTTTTTTTTGTAAACGATGTTTTGTGTTTGATCCATGGAGTTTCCTCATCTTTGATTCGTTTTTTCTCCCTGTCCACGTTTTCTTTTCGCTTCTTTTTGTTCTGTACAGACGGAAATTGGACAGTTTGTTAATAATAATAAAGTCTGCAAGGTTTCTATTCTGTCGTCCGCTCTCTTCATTTCTCTAGAGCAGTGATTTCCAACCTGTGGGCTGTGGCCCCCTGGTGGGCCGCAGAGATATTGCAAGTAGGCCGCCAAATCATTTTCAAAATAGTCTGAATTTTAATGGAGGTTAATCTTTTAAAGAAATTAAAATACAGAATGATGTTTAAAATGTTAAAACTCAGTTGCTTTTTAAAGGATGTTATACATGCTCAAAGGTTTGTATACAAGAATAGCACTTGAAGAAAACATGTTAAAGCCCAACATGTATCATGACCCTAAATTTAACAAAGCCCTGAAATCTAATAAGAAAACTGTAGTAAAACCTGAAATGTAATAAAACAAATGTAATCACTGACCAAAAATTTAACAAGTTGTTGATTTAACATTGTGGGCAAGTGGTTATTTTATTATTTTGGGCTCCACATCTGACATAATTGACCAGTTATAACAATTTGGGTTTTATTACTTTATTTTTTCTTACATTTTGGGTCTTTGTTACAAATCGAGCTCTAACAAGGCATTATATAGCCTCCTGTACTTATTGAAAGTGGGCCGTGAAAGTGTTGGAGACTTTAAAGTGGGCCTTGAAATGGAAAAGGTTGGGAACCAATACTCTAAAGTTTTCTGAAGCCTCTCAGGTTCTTCAGGGAAAAACTTTCTTTGGATTATGAAAAACTTTTCTCTAGATCTATTAAACCATTGCAAGAAATTATCTTGTATTAAAAAACATTTTCCAGAATCTTGTCAGGTTCAAAAGTAAAGTCTGGAGCTTCCTAAATTTAAATGAGCTTTTCTGTCTTTCAGAGTCTTGTAAAAGTGTCGCAGGTTTTTCTCAGGACTTTACTAATCGTCCGTTAGAATTCTGGACTTTCTAAAGATCTTAAAGTTTATCCTGAGCTCGTAAAAGTTTCTCTGGGTTTTGCAAAATTCTCAGGATCTTGCAAAACTTTCTCTGGATCATTTGAAGATTCTCTGGGTTTTATTTGGGATTTTGGAAAAAAATAATCATAACTTGAAGGACCAGAAAAGTTCAACTTTTTCATTTGAGAATTTTGATTTCATCTCAAAATTTTGACTTTCTATCTAAAATTTTCAACTTTTTATCTCAAAATGTTGACCTATCTAAAATTTCAACTTATGTCAAAATTTTTAATTCCTATCCCAAAATTTCAACTTTATCTCAAAGATTTGACTTATTACTGATATTTAACAGTATTTCTCAAATTTATGACTTAATTTCTCAAAAATTTGAGTTTATCATCCTCACAATTTTGAAATTTTAATCTCGAAATGTTGACTTTTTATCTCGAAATTTTGACTTAATATGGGGGAAGGAGAGAATTTCAACATTTTTTTTTCTTTTTTTCTTCTTTCTTTGAATTGGCTGTTATGAGCTTCCATAGCTGTTTCTGTTCCAGTTTGATTTTCTTTTTGGCTCCATTTCCTGGTTCAGAACTCAGGTTTCTTCTCTGATTCAGCTTTATTATATTACATGTTTCATATTTTCTATGTTTTGTAAAATCCTGTGTGAGCTGATGTTGGTTTTCTGTGAACATTCTTGGAGTCCTGAACCTGTCTCAGGTGTTGAACCTGTCGCTTTCTGCTTCACCTTCACTCAGGTGTGAACATGGAAAATGCTTCAGTCTGATTCACACACTCAACTTTGACTCTGTGTTTGCTCCTGTGTGTGTTTTCTCTCATGCGTGTGTGTTTTCTGTCTAGTGTGTATTCTGTCTGGTGTGTTTTCTGTGTTGTGTGTGTTTTCTGTCTCATGTGTTTTCTGTGTTGTGTGTGTTTTCTGTCTCATGTGTGTTTTCTGTCTCATGTGTGTTTTCTGTCTCGTGTGTGTGTTTTCTGTCTCGTGTGTTTTATGTCTTGTGTGTTTTCTGTCTTGTGTGTTTTAACAGAACACACACACACAAAAGACAGAACACACACAAAAGACAGAGCACACACAAAAGTGTCTCATGTGTTTTCAGTCTCATGTGTTTTCTCTCGTGTGTTTTCTGTCTCGTGTGTTTTCTGTCTCGTGTGTGTGTTTTCTGTCTTGTGTGTGTTTTCTGTCTCGTGTGTGTGTTTTCTGTCTGGTTGTGTTTTCTGTGTTGTGTGTGTTTTTTGTCTCGTGTGTGTGTTTTTTGTCTCGTGTGTGTGTTTTTTGTCTCGTGTGTGTGTTTTCTGTCCCGTGTGTTTTTTGTCTCGCGTGTGTTTTCTCGTGTGTGTTTTCTGTCTCGAGTGTTTTCTGCGTCTCTGCTCTCTGGAGGTTTCAGGTCGTCTGACGGATCCTTGTTAAATTCTTTTCTCTAAAACACGTCGGCCTCACAGTTTACGACTCAAACATCTGAAAACATCCAAAAGTTTTTTTCTTCTTGTGGAGGAGTGAGAATGTTTTAAAGGAAAAAGAATAAACCTGCTCACAGTCATCAAAGTTAAACTGTTTATTGTGAAGAAACACAGCTTCAACTTTACAAACATGTTTGCACAGTTATAGGAAGAAAAATTGGGCGTCTGTTTGATAAATGAAAAACTTTAACTTATCAAAACTAACTTCATTAAAGAAATGATAAAAATAACAGAGCAACAGTGCATCACAAAAAGGTTTTTCTGCCTGATAACATTTATAAAGACTCAAAAAAACTCCTGACATTACAATGAGACGACAAAAATGTTGACTTGATCTTTTTTTATGCTTCGAAACAGAAACATTCAAGATTTTAACTGGTTCGTTTTGATTTTTGTAACTGGGGGTCGCAACTCAAAAAGGTTGAGAATAATTGTCCTAAAGAACGAAATGGTGGTGGCTAAAGTTTCCAAATTAAAGCCTCAAAACAGGAACTGAACTTTTATTTTGGCGATTTTTAATTGAATGTTTTAAAATTAGCCAACTTTAAAGGTGACGGAATAATAACAGTACAATCAATAAATACTTCAGGGTTTTAATTTCTTGTGGCCTTAAAAAGTTTGTGGTTCTTCCTCTCAGGGGTTTAAGTTCCACCGCCGTGGACCTTGAAGAGTTTTACATCGTTAAAACTCATACGGCGAGACGAAGAGCGTGACCTTGGTGAGGTAACGACCCAGCAGCGTGTTCCTCTCCAGCTCGCTCATCTCCACTTCGGCCTCCAGAGTCGCCGGCCCCGCGATGGGCGTCACCAGGAGGAGCGTGCCGGTCTGGCGCCCGGAGCGCTGCACGCTGAAATGACCCCGCCCGTGACCCCCCGCCAGGCCGAACCTCAGCGTGTCGCCCAGCACTCTGGCGGCGGACACCCTGAAGAGGACGCGGGGGGCGGACATGTTAGACACCACGGACAGGAAGTGGAAGGAGATGGAGCTGGGCGCCTGGGTGCAGCCTGTATCTCCCAGCATGCACGGGTTCCTCTCACAGCGCCTGCAGAAACAAAACAGAAACATCTGAATCTGCTCCTCAGAGACTCCATGTTTGTTTTGGTCGCGACCACAAAGAGTTTTAAACAAATCGGCGTCTCCTCCATCATCCTCCCCTCACGACGGGTGTTTTACGACCTGTTATTCTCCGGAGCAATCACATCTTTGGGTTTATCTTCGTCTGCAAATCATGACACAATGATGACTCTGACAGCTGAGTCCAAACCACACCCCAACCTTTGTTTACGCCACATGGGCGGAAAAATGCAGAGTCGACTCAAAATAAGACAATGAAGCCCAGAAAGAGGCGGGTCACTCTTTTTGCTGATGATACTCTGACCTATTTCTGAAACGACGACTCATCCAGGAGGGTTTAGCTCCTGTTTTTGTCTCTAACTTTAGTCCAACAACATTTCAATACTTCAGCTTCTTCAGTTTAATTCTTTGGTTGTTCTAATAAGAGAATCAACATCGTTTTTCTGGGGTCGAACAAAGAAAATTTGTATAATGTTGCATTTGAAATATGACAAGATTCACTTTGCCAGTGTCACGTTTTGCATTAATTTATTTGGTAACACTTTATTTGATGCCACCTTTGATGCAAAGTCAATATTGTTTGGGGATGAATTTATGTTGTCTTTGTAAATATCAAGTTGTTGTGTCAAATACATCCCCAAACAATGATATTGAGGTCAGGAGACTGAGATGGCCACTCCAGAACCTTCACTTTCTTTTTCTGTAGACAACGACAGGTCCACTTGTCCTTGTGTTTTGGATCATTGTCATGTTGGAACGTCCAAGTACGTCTTATTAAAAGTCCCCGATGAAAAGTTTCCCTCCCCCAGTTCTTAACAGCGTGTATTTCCCCCTTTAACATCAATGACAGCTTGAAGTCTTTTGTGCTCGTTGTGGATGAGGGTCTTTATTTTCTCAGATGGTAAAACTGACCATTCTTCTTGGCAAAAAGCCTCCAGTTCCTGTAAATTCTTGGTCTGTCTTGCATGAACCGCAGGTTTGAGATCTCCCCATAGTGGCTCAATGATATTGAGGTCAGGAGACTGAGATGGCCACTCCAGAACCTTCACTTTCTTCTGCTGTAGCCAATGGCAGGTCCACTTGGCCTTGTGTTTTGGATCAGTGTCATGTGTGAACGTCCAAGTACGTCTCATGTGCAGCTTCTGGGCTGATGAGTGTAAATTTTCCTCCAGTGTTTTCTGAGATGGCCACTCCAGAACCTTCCCTTTTCGAATTATCCAGCTCATTTAAAATAATGTGGTAAATTGGTAGAAGTCTTATAATAGATAATTATGACTAAATATCGATACGACAATATAATAAACCAGTCATTTGGTGTGGAAGAGAATAAAACCCAAGCAAATTAAAGAAAAACAAATAATATAAAACATCAAAGGAGGTTAAAAGAAGGCAAGAGGACCACAGGAGGACAATAAGAAGATAAAAAGAGAAGACTAAAAAGAGCATAAAGAAAAATTGTCAGAGTCACAGCTCTGCAGTTTTTGTGCCGTCTCCTTCTTACGCCACATTCGCTCATAAATCAAATCTCTCTAAACGCTCGTAAACAGCCTCACGCCTCTGAGCGCCATCAGAGCCTGGTCTGAAACCTCAGGTTCAGGGCGTCTGAAGCCAAACCTCAGTCTGACCCTGAGCCCGGCCGATGCCGACAGTGGAGGGAGGAGGCAGGAAGCTGGGGGGGAGGTGGAGGGAACAGCCATTGTTTTCTGCTCTCTCTCCCTGTCATTAACATTTAATCTGACTCTGCTTCTGTCTCTGGAGGTGAGAGACTCTGTGGTTTTCTTTGTCTCAACACTTTCATTTCCTCTCTGCTGCTTTGGCGGCACTTTTTCATTGTTGTCTCACAATTATTTTAGACTCTTAGCAGCGAGTCTTTCAGACGATTAACAGAGGCTCAAATCACGTATATGAAGACCTCTACGTACACTCGCCTACTTTTTCTGACAAAACTGACATTTCTGGATTCTGAGTCATGAAGAAAGAAAAAGAATTGTCAAAGTTTCTGCAGGAAAAGTGAATCCAACTGTATAAAACAGGAAAGGGATATAAAAAGATATCCAAGGAACTGAGGATGCCAATAAGCAGAGTTCAAACTCTAATGAAGAAGTGGAAAATGAGGGATTCTGTTGAAACCAAACCACGGTCAGGTAGACCAACAAACATTTCAGCTACAACTGACAGGAAAATTGTTCTGGATGCAAAGAAAAACCCACAAATAACTTCAGCTGAAATACAGGACTNGATGTGTGAGCTACAAAGGCTCAGGAAACTTGGTCCAAACTGATGAATGAAGGATGAATGCAGCATGTTATCAGAAAATACTGGAGGAAAATTTACACTCATCAGCCCAGAAGCTGCACATGAGACGTACTTGGACGTTCACACATGACAATGATCCAAAACACAAGGACAAGTGGACCTGCCATTGGCTACAGCAGAATAAAGTGAAGGTTCTGGAGTGGCCATCTCAGTCTCCTGACCTCAATATCATTGAGCCACTCTGGGGAGATCTCAAACCTGCAGTTCATACAAGACAGAGCAAGAATTTACAGGAACTGGAGGCTTTTTGCCAAGAAGAATGGTCAGTTTTACCATCTGAGAAAATAAAGACCCTCATCCACAACCAGCACAAAAGACTTCAAGCTGTCACTGATGTTAAAGGGGGAAATACACGCTGTTAAGAACTGGGGGAGGGAAACTTTTCATTGGGGACTTTTAATGAGACGCACTTGAACAGNCACACATGACAATGATCCAAAACACAAGGACAAGTGGACCTGCCATTGGCTACAGCAGAATAAAGTGAAGGTTCTGGAGTGGCCATCTCAGTCTCCTGACCTCAATATCATTGAGCCACTCTGGGGAGATCTCAAACCTGCAGTTCATACAAGACAGAGCAAGAATTTACAGGAACTGGAGGCTTTTTGCCAAGAAGAATGGTCAGTTTTACCATCTGAGAAAATAAAGACCCTCATCCACAACCAGCACAAAAGACTTCAAGCTGTCACTGATGTTAAAGGGGGAAATACACGCTGTTAAGAACTGGGGGAGGGAAACTTTTCATTGGGGACTTTTAATGAGACGCACTTGAACAGCTACAGCATAACAAAGTGAAGGTTCTGTAGTGGCCATCTCAGTTTTAGATTCAAGAAAGTAAAAGTTTAACCAAGGTTGATAAACACTGGAATCAATGAAGAACTACAAACATCGACTCGTGTGATAGCTACAAAAAAACTAATAACTTTCATGTTAACAGGGATTCAGTGATGTCATAGTGGATGATGCTGTGCTCTTACATTGGCGACGTCTTGATGTAGGTGGCGTTCCTCATGTAAGGGCAGCTCACCGACACACACTGGAAACCGCCGTAGGTGTTCACACACACCTGCTCCGCCGTGCAGTTGTGCATCCTGGTTTCACACTCGTCGATATCTGGAGTCAGAGAAAGACGAGAGTTGGTGAGGAGTCTTTAAACGCCACCACCTCGCTCATGTGATGACCTTTGACCTCTGACCTGTGCAGCTGCGCCCGTCGTTGGCGAGGTTGTAGCCGTCGGGACAGAAGCAGTGGAAGCTTCCGGGCGTGTTGACGCACTGATGGACGCAGAGACGACCGGGTTGACCCAGAGGAAACAGGCGGCACTCGTCGATGTCTGAAACACACACACACACACACACACACACACACACACAAACGCACACACACACAGCGGCGTGAGCAGAGAAAACGCCGTGACACGTTCATCATGGATTGGTCGTGTGTGTCACCTGTGCAGATGTTGTTGTCGCGTCCTGAGATGGTGAATCCAACGTCACAGGTGCAGCGAGTGGAGCCGAGGAAGTGAGTGCAGTGAGACGGACGCACGGAGGCGGGGGGAGGGGAGGAGGTGGGGGAGAGAGAGAAGAGGGGAGAGAGGGAGGAAGAGGAGGAGGAGGAAGACGACAGAGCAGCAGAGCCGGAGAAGGAGGAGGAACCGGAGAAGGAGGGCAGAGAGTTTCCTGAGCCGTTCAGACCTGGAAAGACAAACGTGGATGAGAAACAAGAAAAACCAGGACCAGGACCAGAGGGACCTGGACCTGGACCAGGACCAGAAGAGTCTGTAGAGTCATGGCTCACGTCGACACATCGGCTGCTGTCCGCTCCATCGCAGAGAATCCAGACACACGCGAGTGCGAGGACCAATCAGCTCGTAGTTTGGTTTGCACAGGAAGTGAACCTCGTGTCCCACGCCGAACACTCGGCCCAGTCTGCGACCGTGAGGGGGGGGCTCCGGTTTGGGACAGGTCGCTGAGAACAGACAGAAAAAAAGATTTAAATCTATGTTTTGATCCTGGACCACAACAAGAATAAAGGCCACGTCAAATAAGGAAACAAAAAAATTCTAATTAATCTCATAAATAAACAAGAATAAAGTTGTACATTGAAAATAGAAGAGTCAGAAATTTGCAACTATAACGTCATTTGTTTATTAGAATAGTACAGTAGCGAATTGCTGCCACAATACAAAAAAAAAGTGATATTATCTCATTATTTCAAGATAATTATCTTGCTATCTCGAGATATTTCGAATTAACGAGATATCACCTTATTTTCTTACCCGGCAAAATGTCACTTTTTTTTTTTTTATCATGGCAGTAATACGCTTCCGTAGAATTGTCATAAATATAGGACAATAGAGTCATGAATTTATGACACTTAATTCATAGATTTAGAACATGAAAGAAATGAATTTATAACAATAAGATCATAAATCTATGACAGTGAAGTCGTTAGTTTCTGAGAACAGTCATGCATTTACATTGATTAAATCATAAAATTATGATAACAAAGTCATAAATTAACAACATTAAAGTTGTAAATTTAGTTGAATAGAGCCACAGATTTAGGTCAATATAAAATGATTATTTAATGTGAATAAAGTCATGAATTTACGTCAATTAAGCCATAAATTTATGGTAACAAAGTCATAAATTAACAAGAAAAAGTTCATAAATTTACAATATTACAGTCATAAATTGGGGTGTATAGAGCCACAGATTTACGTCAATGTAATTAATGGATATACAACAATAAAGTCATCAATTTATGTGAATTAAGTCATGAATTTAAGCCAATTAAGTCATAAATTTTGGGTAACAAAGTCATAAATTAACAAGAAAAATTTCATAAATTTACAGCATTACAGTCATAAATCAAGGTGCACAGGGCCACAGATTTACATCAATGAAATTCATGGATTTATGACAATAAAGTCATGAATTTATGTCAATAAAGTCATACATTAACAACTGTAAAGTCAGGAATTCAAGTCAACAGGGTCTTTAATTTACAACAATAAAGTTACACATTTACAACAGTGAAGTCATAAATTGAAGACAAAGTCAATTATTTAGGACCTAGTCATTGGTGTATGAGAATAGAGTCATTGATTTATGTCATGTAAGTTTTAGATTTAGAGCATTAAAGTCATGAATTTAGAACAATAAGGTCATAAATTTATGACAGTAAAGTCATTAGTTTATGAAAACAAAGTCATAAATTAATGAGGAGAAGGTCATAAATTTACAACATTACTGTCATAAATTTAGGTGAGTAGAGCCACAGATTTACATAAATTAAATTCATGGATTTAGGACAAAAAAGTCATACATTAACAACTGTAAAGTCATAAATTAAAGACAATTAAGTCATTGATTTACAACGGTAAAGTCAGGAATTCAAATAATTTACCACAATAAAGTTAAATATTTACAACAGTGAAGTCATAAATTGAAGACAAAGTCAGTTATTTAGGACATAGTTATTGGTTTATGAGAATAGAGTCATTGATTTATGTCATTCAGGTTTTAGATTTACAACTGTAAAGTCATTAAATTGTGATCAAAAAGTCATAAATCAACAACAATAAAGTTATTAACTTAAGCCAATGAAATCACAGATTAACGACACTAAAGTCATAAATTTGTGAGAATGAACTTATTTATTGATTTGTGGGAATAGAGTCATTGATTTCCTTTTATGACTTTATTCTTGTGACTTTTTCACAAATTTACCTATTTTTTTTCAGTGTTGCCCAAATCCTGTGTTGTACCTGTCTCCCCTGTCCCACCTGTCTCACCTGTCCCACCTGTCTGACCTGTGACTCTTTCAGGACGGAGTCACGTGATGATGAATGGTTGAAAAACAAACTAACCTCCGGCTTTAAACACAGCCATGGTGCTGTTGTGCAGAGCGCTGATCTTCTTCCTCAGAGAGCGAAGCCCCTGCTGGTACGACGCCTCGTGAACCGCCAACATCTTCTCCACCTGACGCAGAGAGTTCAGCAGGTCGTGGGTGGGGGGGCACTCCTGGTGGAGGAGGGGGGGGCAGGTGAGAGAGGGAGGACAGGTGACAGAGGGAGGACAGGTGAGAGAGGGAGGACAGGTGAGAGAGGGAGGACAGGTGAGAGACAGATACTAAAGCTGATCCTGAGACACCACGGAAGTTTTTTCACTTTTATTCCCAAGTAAGTTTCTCACAAAATTTTTATCCATTCAGAATCTGAAATTTTGTTTCTCATGAATTCATCTCTATCGTCTCAAAGATTCAGCTGTTTTTTTTTCCTCTCACATGAGCAACTTTCACTTTTCAACTTTGAAACTTTTTCCTACAAATTTGACACTTAGAAATCAAAACAACTCGACACTTTTTTCTAAGGAATTCCAACATTTTTTCCCAACTTCCTTTTCACAAAAATGTTTCAATTTTCCAACAATTTTTTAACTTATTCCCTTAGAAAAATTGACTAAGTTTTCAGAACAATTTGCTACTTTTTCAACCAAATTTGCAGCTTATCTCAGAAATTTGACCCTGACATGTCATACTTACGACTTCAGTTTTGTTCCTTACAAATAAAAATGACTTTTTCAAACTTTTTGTAACTTTAACTGCACAAAATTTGACTCATTTTTCTCTCAACTGTCGTCTTATTCACTTCAAGTAACATTTACTTCCTTAAATATTTGCATTTCTTCTCCAAACATTCACCTTTTTTACCTCGTAAATTTTTTGCTTAAATAGCTCGACATTGTTCACACACGTTCAGATTTATATCTTGTAAGTTTGCATCTTCTTTTTCTGCAAAAAGGTTCACGTTTATTACAATAACACAACCTTATGAATATATTTGCAAGATTCTCCCATCTCTATTGTGAGGCTTTAATACCTTATGAGCAAAATGGTTTTTTTTTTCTTTATTCGGACTGAATTTACGTTTCTTTGCACATTTTGTTTTTCACTTTCATCGGCTTAAAGCGCAGTTCTCTCTCTTTTTGTCACTGAGGTGGAAGTTTTCCTGAAGTTAAAGCTTCGGTTCACAGTTTGGAGCATGGACAAAAAATAAAAAAGATGATTTACAGAAATATTTCTGTCCTCACTCAGCTCTCCTTCTTCTTTTATGTTTGCGACATAAATGAAGCAAATGACTCATAAAAAAAGGACAAAACATTCTTGTTTCATCAGTTTATAAAAGTCTGAGCAGAGACTTTTCTGTGGGTCACAAACTCAGAGCATGTGCAATATTTCCTTCCATCATGAATTGAGTATTTCATCACATGTATTTCTTTATTCTATGAAACCTGTGTTATTTGAACACATCTTTAAACTATTAAAATATAACATGTTTTTTTGTGTTTTGGTTCCTCAA